>CM047875.1:5266356-5369981 GCA_026212405.1 Petrea volubilis
AGTAAAGAACCCAATTTACCATGATCGGAGTAAACATATAAATACCCATTTCCATTTCATTCGGGAGAGCACCGTCAAGAAAGACGTGCAATGAAGTATGTTAAAACCGAAGATCAAGTTGCTGATATCTTCACGAAGCTGCTCAAACGAGAAGTGTTCGAGAAGTTAAGGAGTCTTCTAGAACTGAGAGAATCAAGCTTGGGGGGCGTGTTTAGAAGTGAGGGTAAATCTTGATTTCGAGAAGTCAAGAGTCACTCAAGGTTATAACATAGGTCAAGAGTCACTCAAGGTTATAGCATAGGTCAGAAGTCACTCAAGTTATTGCATGTAATAAGTTGGTAGCTTATAGAATGAGTAGTCCAAGAGTCCACTCATATAACATAGACAAAAAGAATGAATTTTAAGAGTCATAGCATCTAATAGGAGACTAGTATAAATAGGGATTAAATGTTAGACATTTGGTGTGAGCGAGTGTGATAGAGAAAAGAAGAGTTGAGTTGTAGCAGTATTTGTTCAGTAAAGTTTGAGTGAAATATAAGTATTTATTGAGTAGAGAAAATTTGATTGTTCTCTTTTCCACTTCCTCCTCTTAATTATAAATTTAAAGTACTTTTCAACACCATCCCGCCACGTTTCCACAATAACATAGTGTAAAAAAGTAACAACATAATGCAAGATTGATAATTGGTGACAACTTGATGACAATGGAATCTTGTCACAAAATCCTAATGACAATATTTTTATCACCAAATTGTCACTATAAGTGTGTCATTAATTATCAATGATTACAACTAAAATATTAACTTTTGTTACCATTAAGTGATATTATGACAATATAAAAGTTTTTGTCACCAAAAAACTTAATTAGTGACAAAATTGAAGGTATTATCACTCAATACAACTATTATTGACAATGTTTATATATATTATCGCTTCTATATCTTGTCACTAATACTACTTTTTTATGTAGTGCTAATGCATAATAATTTATAGAAAATAGAATCTATAGCTGTTTTTCCCAATCATAACTATTTTTTTTTCTTAATATCTATTACTCATTAACAGATCAAGGCTTGTATTAATGAATGTAACAAAATATCTTACAAGAAAAGTATCGCAAAAGGTTTGAATTGTGCATGGACAAAAGTATACTAAAAAACCTATAGTTTCCCCTAACAAGGACGGACTACAAAAATGAAAATTTCAATTTAATTTTAAATCAAATTTCTTTTTCTTCCCCTCTTTTTCTTTATTTTTATAACTCTTATTTTTCATTTTAATTAATTATTTATTTATTTTTTCTTGAGGTTTGCCTCTTTTGCTTCTCACCGGTCGTCGCCTATTGACATTTGACTAAGGCGGGATATGGTTTGAGTTGAATATGATAAATGTAAAATACTTGATCAAATAGTGCTACTTTTCTTTCCTTTCTTTTTTTTTAATTGAGTATTTTAATTATAATTTTGTCTATATATGCAAGACAAAATTTAATTTTTTTTTTCAAAACATCAAAAGGGTCAAGGCCATTCAGTGACAAGACTGCTATTTCCCCTGCAAATTGTGAAATCCTCATATTGAAATGGTGATGTACGCACGTAATTTAAAAAGTATCTGCCAAACGTTATCCTCAAATAGCAAAAGATTAAAATGACTATCTTAAATTGGCCAACCTTCGTTATAGGATTAATAATATCGCACTTTATAATTACCATTTTTAACTTTGTAAATTTTTTTGTTATCTGACAAAAATATTTGTAACTTAATTTACATAACTTGTGCGAACTTGTATGTTTCCACTTCCCAAAATGCATGTCAAGTCCAACTTCATATAATTATTAGGGAAAAAAAAAAAGCCTAAAAGTCCTTAGAATAAATTCTCATATCTTAAAACCCATGGAAATATTTTTCAATCTTAAAATCCCATTACATTATTTCTTTTTTTCATTTCAAAAAGTACAATCGTTTATTTTTTGATTAAAATTTCCTTAATTTTTGCATTAAAAACATAATGAGTTTGTTTTGTCATATAATGTTTTGTTTAATTTCTTTAAATTGATGTATTTAAATGATAAATTTAAGAAAACTAATTTTCTAAAATAGCATTTCTCAAAATTTAAACGTAAAAATTAGGAAAAATATTTTAATAAATTTAATATATATATATATATATAATGTAATTTAGATAAATTAATTAATTCAACTTATCCAAAAAAATTCAAATATTAAAAACTAAACGAAAATGTCAAAATCTTTACAAAGATAATTTTAATTAAAAGATGTTTATACTTGTAAATTAGTAGTATAGGTAAATAAAAATAAGTTATAATTAAATATAGGGGTAAGTTCGTCCATAAATAAGGTGGATGTTAATGATTAGATTCCTTGGAACACAAAATTAAAAGAATGACTATTTTAGATTGAAAGATATTTTCATAGGTTTTTTGGTTATGAAAATTAATTTTGAGGGGTTTTTAAAAAAATTCCTAGCTAATTATTGTCCTTTGACTGGGATGACATCACAATGCGAAAGTTATGAAGGCATTCTTCTTCTTTCTTTCTTGCATTCTTCTTTTTTTTTTTAGGAGGAGATTTGTTACATGTCAATTAATTGTATCAATACTATTAGCGTAATTATTTATTTCTTGGTTATTCTTTCAATTGTATTCATCATGGAGATAGCGTTAGTTTTAGAAACACTACTTTGTTAGTCAAGCACGCTACCAGTAAGGGTACACTGCACCACACTAGAACATTACTTACCCAATATGTATATAAGTCATGATTGTAACTAATTTTTGTTATGTTAGTTACTGAAATAAAAATCTCCCTTTGATAATCTCTTTCTCTCTCGTTTTACTCTCACGTTCTATTTGCCTTGCTTGAACTAGCTTCAGCTCAATGGGCATGGAGTTATCATGGTATCAGAGCACTAGGCTCTGCTCGATCCGCACACATACATACTTGTCTACATCTACATATGTTGTTTTTGCTTGATTCATTGTGGTTGATTTTTTTTTGTGACTTGGAGCTGTGTTGATTACTGGTTAGAGTGATATCTCAGAGATAATGGCGAATACGATGGATGAATCGCTGACAATCCATAACTTTGATAATCCGGGTATGGTTTTGGTTACAGTGCCAATGAATGGAAAGAATTTCTTCACCTGGAGAAGATCAATGAAGATTGCACTTGATGAAAAAATGAAGTTAGCGTTTGTGGATGGATCGATTTCAACTCCTGAATCTGATGATCCAGATTACAGACAATGGAGACGTGTTAATAGTATGGTGATTTCATGGATATTGAACTCTCTTTCGAAGGATATTGTGCAAGGATTCATGTTGCTAGCACGGCTAGGGAGTTACGATTAGACTTGGAGCAACGTTATGGACAATGTAATGGCCCATTATTATATCAGATCAAACGAGAACTGAGTTCCATTTCCAAGGAAATCAAACTCTAGCTGCATATTTCAATAAGCTCAAGTCCCTATGGGATGAGTAGGTTGTTTGCATTCCATTCCTCCTTGCAATTGTGGTGAAACTTGTAGCATTCATCGCTTTGTAGAGGAAACACAATCCTCTGATATGCTCACACAGTTTTTAATGGGGCTTAACGACATATTATGACGCCATCAGAAATCAAGTCTTAGTAATGGATCCCTGCCCACGGTTAACAAGGCATATGCCATGTTACAGAGAATTGAAACACAAAAGGAAGTACATATTTCCTTTGCTGATAATTCTGACAATGATGCTTTTCTTGTAAGGAATTCTGCTACTAAATTTGTGCCACAAAACAAAGGAACATTCAAAAGGAAGGAAGATCAATCTGCAGTCATTGTCATGTTTCTGGGCACACAAGAGAGACCTGTTTTAAATTGCATGGAATTCCTAATTGGTACAAACAATTCAAGGAAGGGAAGAGTCAGAATTTTGGAACTAAGAACGTTGGATACATGAAGAGGTTTACTGCAAATGTGTTTGAGAATCCAGAAACACCACTTGACATACTTGCTGGACCTACTGCTGGATCTAATTCTACTATGAATGATTGGGGTGACTCTATTGTATCTATTGTGCAAGCCAGAAATTGCGAAAGTATATGAAGACCAAGATGCCATCCACTATTGAACATGTGAACTTTGCAATGGACTATGCAGGTAACATTCTTACTCACAGTTTTACTTGCCATGGTTTGGAGAAGATTAGGTACTTGGATAATTGATTCAGGGGCCTCAAAACACATTTGCTCTCATCCTTCCCTTCTTGAACAAGCCCATGCCCCGTTAACTCAGATTCCTGTTTTCATGCCAGAATGACACTTCCAAGCCGTGAAACTCATTGGGAAGGTCACCCTTCATAGTACCATGACACTTTCCAATGTGCTTTACATTCCAGATTTCAAATACAATCTCTTGTCAGTTAGCCAGTTAACCAATACCTCTAACCTTACCTTTACCTTTTTCTCCTCTTATTGAACCTTGCAGGACTAGAAGACCAAGTAGGTGGTAGCCATTAGTAGAGTCTTGGGGCATACTATACATACTAGATGAGAATTCCTTTTTGTTCACAAAGCCAAGTCATGTTTCTAGCATTCATTCTCCTACTTTTACTCATACATCTTTACTTTCTTCTACTAGACATGCAGCAGAATCCAAATGATACCTCTTATTGTAAGGATTCTGCTGCTTATAATGTTGTAATAATGCCTTCCACATAAATAAAATTGATGATTTCACTGTTTGGCACCAACGGTTACGACATACTTCCTTTAACACCATGCAACATTTATCCTTTTTACCTAAACCTCACAGTTCTTCTACTGTTCCATGTGATGTTTGTCAGTTTGCTAAACAACATAGGTTGCCATTTCCTGATAGCCAATCCCACACCACCACAGCCTTTGAACTTGTGCACATGGACCTTTGGGGACCTTATAACAAACCCTCCTTATCAAAGGCTTATTACTTCCTAACCATTGTAGATGATTTCACCAAATGCACTTGGACCTACTTACTCCCTCATAAATCACTTACTCCATCCACCATAAATCGTTTTACTCTCACAATCTATTTGCCTTGCTTGAGCTAGCTTCAATTCAATTGGCATGGAGTTTATACTTTTGAATTATGATCAAATTGTTACATTAAACATCAATAATTATCAAATATAACTGAAATTATTGCGCAATAAATAATACATGATTATTCACCAGCGGACAACTACCCATACATTGGTGTGAGTCGAATTCATTTATCGTGGTCATGAGGCCACACTTGCATTCTTGTAGTCTCAATAATTAAACAAGCACTGCATATGTATTGATAAGAGTCTATAGTAACTGTTATTAGTTAGTTCTTTGGAGGTTTTATTAATCACTTGGGTGTAAAATTAAACGATGACATGCATGAAAAAAAATATCTTTGGGTAATCATTGTTCCATGCATGTGAACCCGGGACCATGCTCTAGTCATGCATTTCTCCGCTAAGGATAGAGCAATATCTCTGAAAACAACATAAATAACTTATTCAAGTTCACTTATCTAAATTAAAGGACTATATATTTAGCAATGCGAGCACAACACTAAAGTATCTTTTTCTAGTTAATTCAAAAGTTCGAGATTCAAATGATTAAAAGAGGGGCACTTCGTAGTTTTTTTATTAGGTATTAACCAAACATTTGATTATTATCCTCTTAATTCTAAAGCATAATTCTTTGAACTGAATAGACATCATGCCTTTTTCTAAATTAAGAAAAAAATTAGCAAATTAAGTACTCGTCGGAAAATTCTTACCCGCACCAGGTTCGGCCACACCGAAATTAACTACATAGCAAGTGTTTTATATATACTTTTTATGTGATCGGTGTACACTTTAAGAAGATCGAGTTACTAATTACATTGTAAGTGTATGTATATTTGTTACACGATTGGTTTGGTTCGATCAAATCTAATTTGGACAAGAACTTTTTGTACCCGACGAGTTCCAATGTTTGAGAATTGAGACAGCTTTATTCAAGAATATACCAAAGAACATAGGTTTGGAGATCAAGAATTTGGACCACAATCCGCTGTCTATCCTATATCCAAAAACTATATATATATATATATATATTCGCTGATTCAATCGAGAAACCAACCGAAAAATTGTTAAAGAAAAAAGAAAAATGCACTGTTATGTTCATTATTTGATCAAATAAATAAATAAAATTGTATGTGTTAAAGCCGAAGAGATTAAACCGTGATAATAATTTCTTATGTAATAATTTTACGCAATATCTATTTTGAGTAGTTAGCACTTAGCCGTGACAAGAAAAAGATGGGGAAAGTGCAATGGTGGAGGAGCTTCAAGGCCCACAGCCTTATCTAGTCTCCATATAACCACACGCGCGCGCGCGCAATAAAACAAATTAACGGAAAAATGGCACGTGAATACAACGCGCCGGTGCTGGAGAAAAAAATATCTGGCTGATATTTGCTGAAGATATTATCAAAGCCAGTCTGACGTGGCACGAGGTCGTCGTTACTGACACGTGTAAAAGCGCTTCCCATGTGGAGCCTTCACTTCACTTTCTCTCTCTTTCACCGAGCCTCTCTCCTCTCTCTCTCTCTCAGAAGAAATTTTCGTTCCAAGGGTTTTTTTCTTTTTTTTGTTCTTCTTTCTTCAGATTTTTTTTCGGTTTGATTGATACAATCTGCATTATTGTGTCCTGATTATGGAAGGAAATTTCTGGCCGGAGCCTCCGCATCTGCCGACGGCGGCGGGTACAGGTTGCGGTCATGAGTTGACTCGGTCGAACTCGGATGCGTCGTCTTTGACTGCTGAGAATTGCAAAGATAATTTTCGCCGTACGGTCAATGCGACGCCGGTAAGTGTGTCCCGTCGTGCTCTGTTTTAGTTATCTCTGATTGATAATGGAGTATTTGGCTTTGTTTTTCTTTTGGATTTTGAAGCTGTGTGAGATGCAGTAGTTGTATGTACTTTAATTGCACGTGATCCTGTGTTCATTGTTTGTAAATTTACTTGAATTTTTGGAGTAGCTATTCTATGGATATCCTCTAATTTCTTTAGATCTTGTGTGCGCTTTCGAATTTTGCATAAACAGGACGAGCACAGGGGTTGGATTGTTCTACACTGTAAGGCAGGAAGAACAATCTCCAACAGTCAATTGATCAAGAAACAGTAAATTCGTATTGACTATAAATTTCGACTGTGCTTGGTTCTAGTTTGATTTGTCTTATAAAGGAGGAAAATTCTTGTGTGATTGAAGTGTGTTGCTGCCATATGGAAAGAAACGACCTACATTGATGCTGCATACGTTGACGAATTCGGACATTGCTACATGGTGGCTTTTGAACTTCTTTTGCACATGGAAATAAATCTATCCTCCGTTAACTTTTATTAGAATTTGTGTTTATAATTGATAATTATGAAATGAAATTTGAACAACCCTGAATTTTCTGGTCCTGTCCTAGGGTCTTTCCTGCATGTTTATCAGGTTTTAGCTGAAATAGAATCATTTTGGAAAGCTTCTAGACGAGACTTAGTAATGATTATAATACTTTTCCTCTTTAAAATTGCAAAGCATATTAGAGAAAATTTTATTTGGAAGAAGGGCCAACAATCTGGTGAATTGGTGAGCCACTTAAAGTATGTTGGGCTCTCTCTTCTTCTACATATCTGCATGTCTATTCGCACTTGCTGTCTTAACATGAATGACCAAAACAAGGAATCACTGAAACCCAAATGGCTACCGATGGAGCCTTTTTTTTTTTTTTTTTATGAAACTACATATGACTTTAGTTAGAGTGGAGGCATTAGCCTGGCTTCCATAAGAGAAATGGCGGTGATTAGCTTTGTTTCGTTGAAAATTTTGAATTAATCATCACATATTAATGTAAATTCTCTAAGACTTTTTAGAGATTTTTTGAAATAAGGTTGTAATGAAATTCTGTTCAAGAACTGGCCAGTGGTACAGAGACTAGAAGCTTCTAGATGACAGAATTTGATTGTAGTTTTCTGACAGATTGAAGTGTTGGTACATTATGATTGATATTCCTATTATCTTTGCGATAAATTCAACACTATGACTATTCTTCCGAGAGTGAATTTTTAAGATAAAAATAAGGGTGACAAAAGTTGATTGGTGACCTTGTGCTTAGTCATTAGACACATGTTCAGCTAGTCTGCTAAAAGTTGTGATTGTTTCCCTCATGCATTCTAGGCTCAGGCCATTCTTTCTCATCTTTACGTCTGTTTGGGAAACAATGTCATTCATCTTTCTGAATGATTGCGCAAATGCGAGCCAACTTTCAAATCCTTGCTTGGTACTTAGCTGCTCTGCACTTCTATAACTGACAAAGGGAAAAAGTAGATGCTGAGCTAGTGTCAGTGCTGAAGTGTACCTGTCATGTGGATTTATGAAAATTGGTCCTATATTTTGGTCAATATTTGATGAAAATACATTTTGGTAGCCACTTGGCCGAATATGCAGGAGAAGTGTTCTAACTCCATCAATATGAAAATGCACTCTCCAAGCCCCGTAATTCTGGTGGTGGTTTTCTCATACTTGCTCCCTTATTCAGATAATCACTTTTTCCTTTCTAATAAAATTAGTGGGCTGAGAGCTTCTGTAAGATTAACATATGATTCTGGTCGCCGCTGATTTTCCATTCAATCTATCTTTGTGTGTTGAATGTTTATCCTCACATTCCTTCTTTCTGCAGGATGAGTGCACAGCATGGACTGATGAGAAGCACAAGTTATACATTCATCGTTTGGAAATGTCATTTGTTAAACAGCTGCACCAGTCAAAGTGTTTGCTTACACAATGCTCAGACCAGAGCCAGGGAGACATAAATATATCTCAAACCATGTCGATCGATGTGGACAATGCTCCTAACCAGGTTGAGGGATGCATATGAAGCCCTTATTTAATGTTTTATTCTATCAAGTTCTCTCTTCTGATTGCATCAGCAAAGTGCATATACTAAAAAGTGAAAATTTGTTGTTCTTTTTTCTTTACCAGTTTAACGTATTAGGGAGTGGCTGTTGGCAAAAGATTAATTGGGTAAGGGGTGTTCCCCTTTCTGGTTGTATTTCAGCTGATCCATGTGCTCCTCTAAAGAGTAAATGGACGTATAATTTCAAGTGCACAGGCATGAAACATGAGAAAGGGAAAATATCTCATGGAATAGCAACATGTTCAAAGGAATTTTCTTGGAATAACCCATGCAGTGAGAATTTATTTGATTTAACAAGAGGTGAATGGAACTCATTTCTGTTGATCACTAAGTTTTATTCTTTGCTATACCTTTTTTGGTAAAGGAGGTGGATATTTGTTAAATTCTCAATGAGGATCTGTTACCGGTCCATTTTACTGATTTATTTCACCGAGATTGAGTGCATAAACATATTTGTTGTTTTATTCTGTGAAGTGTACTTGAGGGTAGAAAGTGCTCCAACCTTGATGCATAAAAATGTACAGCCTTGTCTTATTTGCTTGTCACTCCTCTTCAGCATGCTAAGATAGGTCCTTCAATCTCATATATCTGTTTGTACGTGTTAGCACCGATATATTTAGTCTTTTAGGTTCTTCCTTTGATCCTTTTGCTCTTTTACTTTTCATGATTACTGTTACAAATGGAACAGATAAACCTTCTCGGTAATAGATATTTAGAAATATTGCTGCTTTTTCTCAAATATAAATTCTAATATCACATTATTGTGAACTTTATTTACATGATTGTTATCTAGTTGTTTATTTGGTGTGAGAAGTAATTTCGAAGAACCAATAATAGTGTTTTCACTAGCAATGCACAAATTATTTTGATTGGCACTTTACCTCTTTATGCTATCTGCCTCTAGAAATTGCAGGCACCCACAGTAATGTGTTATGAAATGGATCCTAGTTAAACTTTAACTCGTGAAATTTTGCTTTATCTGTAAACTATATAGGACCATATCAGTTTTGCATTTTCGAACATAATTTGTTCCCTGCCAGAGAAAGAAGAGAATAAGGATCTGAAGTTGAAGTGCCAAAGAATGCATGTGGTGTTTTTTATTTGGATGAGTGTGCAGGGATGAACTGATGCTTCTTATGGTGAAAGATTGATTCATTTTATACAATAAGATTGATTCATATTATACAATGATAAAGGGTATGTTTTCGTCATTCTTGAGTTGCTTGGATGGAAAAGAAATAATAGCGGAATAGAGTACATATTAGGGTGTATTTTGCTTGAAGTCTTGGTTGGGATGGTTTTGCATTTTTGATGAAAAATAAATGGAAATTGATTAATGTGTTGTCCATGTCACGAGATGTACTCATAACGCAAAACGAGAAACAATTTTCATGGCTTAGTTAGTCAAAATATTTTTCCTGTTGTGGAAATGCACTCATGCATGTGAGTTGGAAAAAGATCCTTTCAGTTTTCATAGTTCCTCCATTTTATTGGTTTCTGCTATTTAAGTTTACATTATTAGGTCTTTTGCAGAGGGAATGGGTCAGAATTTTTCGGATGCAGATAATCAAAGTACTTCTAGTTCTAAGACGAAAAGGTTGAAGACAACTTTAGCAAATATTTCAAGTCCAGATCAAGTAATTTCTAGAGTTGATTTTCGTTAGCCACCTTTATGAGTTCAAGAACCTATTAGATCTCTTTCTGATCCAGGTATCTGTTCTTTCAGATTGAGCCTTCCAGAGAATGTCCTAGAGCAGATTATTCGGTGTTCAATAGTTCCCTCTCAGAGATGGACTAGCAGGTCATGAATCTGTCTGGAAAAATTGAGGGTGGAAGGATGCAATCCCATGAAGTTTTGCATTTTTCGCATTATGGATCATATAGTCTCAGTCATAGTAAGAACAGAATCTTCATTATTGCATGAACTCATTTCTTTGACCTACAGACCATATGTAAATGTAGCTCTAGCTATAGGTGCAAAAGGTATATATTTTATATTTACCTGTGTAAAGAAGATGAATCTGCTTTGTCCCGTCCCTTTGGGTTAGACATTGTGGATCAGAGGTAAATGATTCATGGATATGTAGGGACTTTTAGGTTCCCATTCCTAATTTTGTGAGTTGCGCTGTAGTTTATTGCTGCAGTTTGTGCATTGCCTACTCCAAATGTATATATTATTGTCTAAACATTCTTGTTGCGCCAAGTGATTTAACGCTTATCTTTTTGTTCGTGCATTAGATCTATATAGAATTTGGAAGGTGACATTGTAATGCTCTGTACAACTATGCTATTATACTTGGAGAATTTGTGGCATTAGATTTAAATATGATTCTTTGGAGTTGTTACACCACACCTTCATCATCCTTTTGTTTTCTTATTATTATTATAGGTTCGGTACGGGGGATGATCTGTTCAACTAATTTGCTTTTATTTGGCTGTACTAGTTTAAAGCATGTTTTGTAATAATAGCCGCTCTCGAGTTTAGTGTTGTTTCTAGTTGGTCCTAAAGGTTAGACATCGTGTTAGTTTAAATTGTAGAGCCTTTTCTGCTTTCTTGTTTTACTTTATAGCTGACTTGTAGTGCAGTATATTATTATAAAAATATGCTTTAGTAACTTTGTTGTTTTTGTTTTCCAAATCTGGGGATTCTTGCCTCTAAAGTTAAGTGTGAAGCGGTAGCTGGGTGCTGAGAGAGAAAGGATCAAAGTATCATAGCTGCCAAATGACAGCAACACCGTATTTTTATGTGTTTATGGATGTCATTGGACACTGATAACTGATTAGTTAGTGTCATCATAAGGTCCTCAAAATAAGGCTTATCATTCTATATTCATTTTAGCATCTCCAATTACCGTGTGAGAACTCACGTCATACCACATAACGTTTTGTTGGCTTTTGGCCCGATAGACATACATATACACTGTCTTTAAATGCATGAAGAGTGTATAACTTTGTTTAAAGTCGACACCGAGCGTATCGGACGGTATATCAACAACGAGAATCTTAGTGGATAAGGATAAGGTGACCAAGCCAACGATTCAACTTTCGCTCTTTTGGCATGTAATTAATAGGTCTTTGAACAACTACAATGCCTGTATCCATTTTTTTGGTACCTCCCACTCACTTTGGAAATGGGATCCGAGTGTTGTACCCACTTTTGGAAGAGACTGCTGTCATTCCTGCTGATCTAGCTTCGTATTGTCGCCACTCCGGGGCATAAGATAAGGGCAATCCATAGGACTACCAATTTCAAAGCTATTAATTAAACCAACTCATTTGGGCTTGAATTTTTAAATACAAAAATGTCCAAACACGAAGATTGGATGTTGCAACTTCACCCATTTATGTTCAGGGTTGGTGTCGGGTTTGGAGGTGTGCTATGGGAAATTTTTATCCGCATCGAGTTTGATCACACTGTGACTAATCATGTAGCAAGTGTAAACCATGTAATTGGTGTATAATTTAAGGAGAGTGATCAATCACATAGCAAATATATTAACACTTGTTATATGATTGGTTAGGCGCAGTCGAGTAGTGGCGGAGTCAGACGTTTTGTTCAGTGGGGTCATTTAATATACAAGATACTAGTGTATGTGTATGTGTGTGTATAGCATAATATAGAAGAACCTTACATTTATTGATTTCAATTAACCTAAGTACCCAAAAAATTGTACTTACAACTTTATTCATTACATATTTTAATAGGAAGTCATGCTTGAATAGTTACGAATAATTAAAATATATACTCCACGATGTATGTAATCAAATAATTATTTATCAATTCAACTCGACCATTTTTAAAAGATTGATCATTTGCGTACATTCAGAAACTAAGAATATAAAAGTTATAAGATAGTTAACAATATCTTAACCGTAAAAGTACTTCTAATTATGTTAGATAAGTATATGAATGTGAATTGAAATATCATAAAATTCTTTAAGTTAGTAAATTTTGAAAATTTCTATTTTGGTAATTGGTAGCCATTTAGGGGCTTTAGGGAGAAGAAATCAAAAAAATTTGATATTAAACTAAGTTCAAAAATATCTTTTTTTCCCCCCTAGTTTGATAGGATTTAAAGATCTGTTCGAATTTGATTAATTAATTAGTTGAAAAATATCAAATTATACAAACTTAACTCAAATTTCACTCGATTAAAGCTACTTCAAGTTCATTAGAGAATCAAACTGAAATAAAGTTTTAAACTTCATAAGAAATTTAAATAAGTTCTCAACTATATTTAATTCATTTACACTCATGTTATTTATGACCCCCATCGGGTGTAAATTTATAATTTCCTCATTGGGTTCGATAAGAAAAATTATTACATAAAACTAAATGCAATCATTAAATTATCACACGTGTTACATGTATATCTAGAGCATTTTTACAAGTCCAGCGGGTTCAAGTGAACCCCCTCGAAGAAATGTGGATCTGCCACTATAGTTAAATTGGATTTGGATAAGAATTTTTCATGTTAACGTCGCATGACAGTATAGAAAAGATAATAATAATAAAAATAAAATAAAAGAGGAAGATAGAGAAAAAGAAAGGAAAGATTGTAACATATGGAGTGTTTTTAAATTTTAAAACATGGATATCTTTGCCTTTTTCGCGAAAATATGGGAGGACTTATCTATATATCTATATATATATATATATATATATATATTTATATACATACGTTGGCGCAAGACATGGTTTGAAATTGAAATTGGATTTCGAGAACTTTTTCTTAAAAGGATCAACTCTCTTCTGTTATAAAGATCTCACCTAAGTAAATTCAAAAAACAAATAACAATTAAAAATTTTGAACAAGTTAGAACAAATTTAAATTCATAAATCAATAAACCATCAATAAAAATCATATTAAAGTTATAAAATCTTTAAAATATTGAATTTCTTTTTAAACATTCTATTAAATAACTCGAAATAAAATTACTCATAAATTCAATTAGAAAAGTAAACGACGCCATTTTGTGTATTTTTATTTATTTATTTATTTATTTGCGATGAGTATATTATGTGTATTAGGACATATCCATTATGTCCCTCTCATTGCTTATATTCCAAGTATGAAATTTCCTGTTTCGCCTTTTTATTTTATTTCATTAAAATGAATACATGGTATATATATTTATCGCGGCTTATCACAAAAGAAAACTCTCCTTAGGTAAAAAAAAGGAAAATTAGGAAATTCTAAATAAGACTCAGAAATAAATTTATTGTTTAATTGAAAAATATATGCGAAGCAAAAATCAAATTAGGAGTGAGTCATACACTCATACTCCACGAGTATTTGCAAACATTATATATATATATATATGCATATATATATATATAAATCTTTTCTTCTTCTACATATAAAAAACAGTTATACGTTTTGTTTTGTTATTTTTCAATTTCTAGTTATTTTTTAAAATTTTATAACTAATTCCCAGTTTGTCTTTGTACGATGTTGTAGTTTGGTTGGTCCTGTCTTGCTGAAAAAATGAAAAATAAACGAACAGTTGAAAACACCTTTTAAACTGTTTTTTTTTTACAACTTTTAATTATTTTTTAAAAATCCAATTTTCTTCTTTCCAAAAACTGACCACCTTTATTTATATATTTTTCTGAACTGTCATTACTCCAAATAAGTGTTCAGAAAGCCGAAGTCTTCGCCTTTCCTTCCATGGAGGCCTCGACTTCCACCTAACGCAAACCCTTTTCCACTCCTAAAACGGTAAAACCCTCTCTCTCTCTCTCTCTCTCTCTCTCTCTAGTTCATTAAAATCAAGTAAGTCCCATTGTTTTAGACAATCATCCAGAAAGTTTGCATACAAAATTACCATAAAGATCCAAACTTCTTCCTTCTAGTTTCTAACTCCAAGAATTTACAGCCAATCCTAGTTCATGGCGGCTACTGCTAACCATAGACAGCATCCGAAACCCGAGGAATTAGCCGATCCGGATATGCCATCAACGTCTTATTCATCATTATCGTCAAATCCAAACAAGAAAAAATGGTCGAATCTTCTCCCGATTTTGGTGGGCTTGGTAGTGATTGGAGAGATAGCGTTTTTAGGCCGGCTCGACATGGTCAAGAACGTTGACCTGGTCAACTCGTGGGCGGACTCGTTCCAACACTTCACTCAAACGACGTCGTCTTCTTGGTTGAGCAAAGATGCTGGGTCGGGTCACAATCTGGGTTCCGAATCTCAGGACAGCTGCGAAGCATGGTTGGAGAAGGAGGACTCTGTGCCTTATTCTAGGGATTTCAAGAAAGACCCAATTTTAGTAAACGGACTTGATGAGGTAATTTTGTTCTTTGGTATTTAAGCTATTCCATTTTTGGGCATTGTCAAATTATTTTATTGCTTGGAGAGGTCGAGCGTGGTTTCTGAGAGAGTGGTATTTGGTGTTAAGTATTGTTCATTTTATAGCACTTTAATTGTGTTTTCGTGACATTTTTGCTAAATACCTGCATCATTTATTGTAAGAAGCCAAATTGGTAGGCAGCTGAGTCTTTTGACATTATTGGACCTGTTCTCGAATTGGGGGAAGGATATTCGACTCATTAATATCAACAAATATGCATGTTCCAAATTTCATGGGATGTCCAAAATCTTATGGAGGAAAGATTGAAATGTGCTATCAATACCAATGGCTATAAGGGCATTCAAAAATGGTGAAATTATAGCTGTTAATCCTTTTTGGTGGCCTTAGTGTGCAACATTACATTCTGACTTATTTGGTACAATCCGTAGGAGTGGAAGACCTGTGCCGTCCGATGTAAATTTGGGTTTGTAGCTAATAATAAAGCTGATGCTGCATTTGGACTTCCTCAGCCATCTGGCACTGCTAGTGTGCTTAGGTCTATGGAAGCAGCTACATATTATGCTGAAAATAATATTGCCATGGCAAGACGGTGGGTAAGCACAAATGTGGTTGCTTTGGCCTTTTTCCGTATCCATAGATTTTCAGGCTAAATCGTGGTATTCTGGATATTTTATCATTAAAAAGTCAATTAATATTTTTGTTGTTTGGATATTCACGCTGCTCCTTTTATGGAAATTGTCAAATTCTTTTATTGATTGCAAAAGAGGGTGGTTCTTATTAAATGGACTTATTATTCGCTGTTTCTTGTCCTTGTTCTTAATGTATATCAGTGATCATTTTGGAATTGGTTCTTAATCTGAATCAGGATTGCCTAATTGCTTTGGAAGTACATTGAATTGGGTTTTATTACTGTTGCTATTAATGCTTCCTAGAATTTTGAGGGCTCATTTGATTCTCTTCTTCAGCCGTTACAGAATTCTAGCTGATTTTAACTGTTCAACCATTCGTATTTGCCTCCTGTTACACTGATCTGCTTATGGCACGTTTTTGTCACAGGAGGGGATATGATGTTGTAATGACAACCAGCCTTTCATCTGATGTGCCTGTGGGATATTTCTCTTGGGCTGAATATGATATAATGGCTCCAGTTCAACCGAAAACTGAAAGTGCTCTTGCTGCTGCATTCATTTCTAATTGTGGTGCTAGGAATTTTCGATTGCAGGCATTGGATGCACTTGAGAATGCAAACATTAAGATTGATTCTTATGGAGGTTGCCATCGAAACCGTGATGGAAATGGTGAATACTGAATCTTTTGGTTGAACATTGGTTTAACTTTGTATATCAATGTAATTTTTGGAGGAAAATTTGTAAAAAACCCTTAAAATAATTTTTTATATTGAAAAAACCCATGAAATTAGTTTCAATACAAAAAAAACCTGTCATACCTACTTTTCGCCCCAAAAAGTCCAACATTTTATTTAATTTTGGTTAAATTACCCTTAACTTTTTTAGATTACAAATCTAAATGAATTGGTATTTTTTAATATAAATTGTTTCTTTAACTTTTAAAATTTGATTTGCATAAATGGTTGTTTTAATAAACTAAGATTTTCAGAAAAATGTTTTATTGAATTTTAAGGTATACAGTTATGAGAAATATTATCTTGTATTTTAAGATACATTAATTTTAGTGGAAATAACTTTAAGTGGATGTTTGGTAGCTCTGAACTCCGTGTTCCAATTCATATTGAATAGCAAACATTCGTCTCTTTTCTAAAGTCAGTTGTGTTTTGTATGAGGGCTATTTGGACTATGAAGATCTTGTCTTTCTCACATTTTCAGTGGACAAAGTGGAAACATTGAAGCGGTACAAATTTAGCTTGGCTTTTGAGAACTCCAATGAGGAAGATTATGTTACTGAAAAATTTTTCCAGTCTCTTGTAGCGGGTAATGTATCATATTTCTTCTTCTTGCTTTTTGATTGTATGTGTCTTGTGTGTATTACACAAACCTGTCTTTCGTGCTTCTAGTCTTTCAGATTCTTTCTAGCGTGACTCATTCTGAATTAGTAAAATGTTTACAATGGCCCTAAAGAAGCAGAGTGGAGACCCTAGTAATTTTGAAAATTTTGTATGGTTGAGTTGGAGAAATTTAATTAACTGAAAATTATCTAACAAATTACACCCTCCGTCTGTGAAGGATATCTTGATGTGTTAACTCGTCTGTCCAAACATGCTTATCTTGTTTCTAGAATTCAACAAATGATTGAGCTGGTTGCCCACAATGCCCATGTACAATTAATTTGCCACAGACATGTTAAGTAACAAATTAAGGGTCCACTAAAAAAAACTTTAAAAAAGTGCTTCTCAAGTTGTGCTTTTTTAGTGGAGCTTCTTCTTCTTCTTTTTTTTTTCTTTTTTAAACCAAGTAGATTTGCGTTTGGATGTAATAATTATAAAAGTCCTTTTATTTGAAGGTACTTTGGATAACTTCTTATATAAGCCATATTTTGGCTCTTTTCTCTTTCTGGCTTCTACTTCGAAGGCCCATACAAATATAATTTTTTTCACTGAAGTATTTTTTTTTTTCTTTCCAAAAGCTAAGTGCTTCTTTCCTTAAAAAAATGCCTATCCAAATGGGCTCTAAGTCCCTCATTAAGCATTCTACAATTTATACAATTCTAGTGCAACACTATCAATGGAAAGCTTTTGCTCTTAACTAAACATTTCAAATTTATGGAACTATTGACTTTCATCAAGTGCAATTTTTGTAGAAAAGAAAAATATGTTGACGTTTCTTAGTTCTTAAACAAAGTGAACTCCAACATCCTTTTGTGGAATGGAGCGAGTAACAAACTGAGTTCAGGATTGTCTATCTTGGCAAAGTTGATGAGCATATGTGGTTTCATCCTTAATAGCTTCACATTTTTGAACAAATTGTGGTTTTGTTTGGAGCAATTCCTTTGGGAATATTTCTATTGTCCTTTCTAGCTCAATTCATTGAATTTGGGGAATTTCTTATGCTGTATGGAATGATACTATACAGCTTGTATAAGATTCTACTGTAGTTATGAATTACTGTTGGGGATAGTCATATAAATTTGGGCCTTTATAATGCTGTTGTCTGACGAAGGGAATTGATCATTCATTATAGGTAGCGTTCCTGTGGTGATCGGCGCCCCTAATATTCAAGATTTTGCACCGTCTCCTGGTTCACTGTTGCATATCAGGGAGGTGACAGATGTTGATTCTATTGCCAAGAAAATGAAGTATCTTGGGCAAAATTCCATTGCGTACAATGAATCCTTAAGGTCTGAATTATTGTTGTGACCTGTGTGAATATTCTTGTCGACGAATCTTAACATTTGAAGGCCTTTTTCATATTGCCTATTTTGTTATTTTTATGTTTATGTTTATATATTATTTATTTATTTTTGTTTAGGTGGAAGTATGAGGGGCCATCTGATTCTTTCAAGGCCCTTGTTGATATGGCCGCAGTGCACTCATCATGTCGTTTATGCATTTACTTGGCGACCAAGATCCGGGAGAAAGAAGAAAATAGTGCAGAATTCCGAAAACGCCCCTGCAAGTGTACCAGTGGCTCAAAAACCGTATATCATATTTATGTAAGAGAAAGAGGGAGGTTTGAGATGGAATCTGTTTTCTTAAGGTAGGTACATGTTATGTGTGTAGTAGTGATCGAATCTAGTTCTTTCTTTCTCTTCAATCCAATGGTATTGACGAAATTCCTTTTTCGCGTATGCATGGCAACATCGTAATCTTATATGCGTCACCCTTTTAACAAATTACGACAGCGCTTAACTGTTTCACTCTCGATGCAGGTCTGACAACTTAACCCTGGAGGCCTTATCATCTGCAGTCTTATTGAAGTACAAGTCTCTGAAACATGTACCGATCTGGAAAACCGAGAGGCCAGAAAGCATAAGGGGTGGGAATGAGCTCAAAGTATACAGGATATATCCGGTTGGTATGACACAGAGACAAGCATTGTATACCTTCAGATTCAAGGGAGATTCTGATTTGAAGAATTACGTAGAGAAGCACCGGTGCGCAAAGTTTGAAGTCGTATTTGTATAGGTTTGCTCGACAGGAGTCTTAACTTAATTTTTTGTCGGGGTGCGTTGCTCATCTTGTCCTTGTCCACAGGATCTCACAATTGTATCGTTTAGTTTACACCATTACATGCTAATTCCATGTTTAGTGCAAAGGATGCGATTAATATTACTTATTTGACCCTTGTGATGATGGAGAGAATTTTGTTGTGTTAGACATGGTGTATATACGTACAATTTATTCATTTGCACAAGTGGAAAGCAAGATTAAGCATGAAAGGCCATCGAAGTTAAGGAAGTTGAGTTAACTTTTTCTTGTTTATTTTTCCCTCTTATCAATTATTAGACTACTTTGGGACGATCCGCTACGATAAATTTATAGATCATGCTTGATGAGATCACAAAAGCTCCTATAAAGTCTGTCAAGAATGTGATTCTGTGAACCAAAGGATCATGTTGTGGTCCGCACGCTTGTATGTGGGCTTTTGTATACATTAATAACTAGCAATAAATGCGTGCTATGCATGGAAGTATTCAAGTTATTATACATGTGAAAGAAAAATTATTACTCCCAACATATCTAAAATCAATAATTAAATGCCTGATCCATTTAAGCTGACCGAAAATAGAGAAAGCAAAAATGGTATGTTCTTAGAAGGACAGAGAAAAATGGAGGGAGGAAAAAGAGACGATGCGAGACAAAAGAGAGTAGATAAAAACTAATTCAAGGATGAAGAAAATACTAAGTAGAAAATATATTAATAAACATTCAATAAACCCTTGCGTATTCACGTAGAGTAAAAAGTTTAAAACAAATTTAAATAAAATCTAAGTAACACCAACAAATCTAGCAAAAATAAAAACTTCAAAAACCCAAAAAATTGAAAGGAGATCTCCACCTAAAGTAATATTTTTGTTCTAAAAAAACAGCAAAACAAAGCAGATACGCAAAAATTTAAGACGAGAGAGAGAGAGAGAGAGATCCACATTTGACTTTTCTATAGCCACTTCAATGGGACACGAATAACAACTTAAAAAAAGAGATGTCATCTAGATGGATATGAGAAGTGGAAGACAAATTAATCATCAGAGCTAGAAAATTCCGAGTAGTATGGTAGGAAAAGAGTCTTGAAACGTGGAGAAGTCACGTTAAAGTGAATAAGTGAGCATAAGTTATTTTCTTATGTTCCATCTCTCTCTCTCTCTCTCTCTCTCTCTCTCTCCCCCTGAAGACTTGGAATATTAAAAAACAACCAATCAAGAAATTTCTTCTTAATTAAAAGTTTCAAAAATCTGAGAATTGAGTAGTTGGTTAAAATTAATCAAATCAAAGTCAAAAATTGTTGTCAAATATATATATGTATAGATTGGACATACTCGACGTCTGTTCTAAAAAATAAAGATAAAATATAATTTAATTTTCACAAGAATAATAATAACAATAATTACTAGACAACAAAACAATCCCCCAAAATGCAAACCGTCGGCAATAAGCAGAAGAAGAAACTACACACCAATTTGGAATTCCAAAAGCCAAAATAGGATATTGTAATAATTAAATAGATCGGATACTTAATGGTGTAAGCTACACACCGCAACATTGTCCAACAAAAGTTAAGCGCTCAGGAGTGGGGGTGTAATTATAGGTTCTTTAAAAATTTTGGGGGTATTTGATGTCGGAATGATAAGTTAAGGGGTGAATTTTGTATTTAGCCAAAAATATTACGGCTGAAAAGCAAAACAGATTAAAAAAAAAAATGCTTGGGAGTGGCGTCGCCCGGACTCGAACCGGAGACCTTCAGTGTGTTAGACTAACGTGATAACCAACTACACCACGACACCGTTGTGTTATTGTGGAGTTGGCATTGATGTAGAAGAAGGTAAACGTAATTTTGCCTTTCAACCATTACCATTTCATTTAACTTTCTTCTTTCCTGTAACTTTTTTCATCATTTTGTTTTGGTAATAATCTTCAAACTATTACACACACAAACACCCATCAAATCCGATGGCAATTTTGTTAAGTTTGCAACTCACTTGGATCATCAGCTCAAATGCTTAGCTATCAATTCCTTCTATCAATTCCTTCTACATTCTCTTTAACATTTTTCATTTAACATTTTCCTAATAGCGGACAATCCAACTGCGCCAGAAGACTAGAATAAAAGCTATATTTGTCGATTACAACTCGGTAAGAGCATCACTTATCAGTTTCACAATATTTTCCAATCAAATATATATATATATATATATATCACTATATCATTTATTAGTTTAAAAACCATCAAAGATCAATATTTCATTCAAATAAGTATTATCTATCCTTTTTTTTATAAAGTATCAACACCCTATAATAATTGTTTTATTTTTTTGGTTTGCCTCTTTATTTCTCTCTCCTCTCTTCTCTCTCCTATTTAATATCTCCTCTTTTCTCTCTCCAATGAACTATTCACATTTTTTTTTGCCTTATCTCCAATATTAAACCTAATTCTATATTTTTCTCTTTCCTATTTACTTTTAATTATATAATTAAATCTTATTTGATTTTTTGATAATTATTGCGGTACAAAATCATTTGTATAAAATAAATTTAAAGACATAATTAGATTATATTTTGTTTTTATTTTGCATGAGCATGCACTTACCGCTAGTTTTTATAAAGCACCAAAATCCTCTAATAATTGTTTAGTATATCTCTGGTTTGCCTTTTTTTTTTCCTTCCTCTCTCCTATTGTGTCTCTCTTCTTTTCAGTGTGATATATCATTTGTCTTTATTTTTTTTTCTCTTCATCTTCTATTATATCTCTATCTTCAATATTTAGCTTATTTTATCTTATTTATTTATTTTTTAATTATAGAACTCAATTTAGTTTTCAATCAACTTTTTTTATTTTTCATAATATATGAATTTAATTTTCAATCTTTTTTTTTTGTTTTTTATACTATATAAAATTAAAATGTTATTAAATATGTAATCAAATTATATTTCATTTTTATTTTGTACACGGATAAAGTATGCCCATCTACTAGTACTTATGCACAAGCAAAAGGCCAAAGGGAGTAAATCTGCACAGAGCGTATGTTAGATTTCAATTAGTTATACTCTCATTCTTATTTTCTATTTTTATTATACAAATGAGCTTTTTCATATGCTGTGTTATTTTTTGTGTAAAAATAAAAAGATGATTGGATGAATAGTGTAAAAATATTAAATTATTAGATTGGAAATAATATTCAAGTGTGATAACCCAATTGTTGAGGTTTGGATTGTGATTTCTGTTTGAATAGTATAAATTTCAAAAAATTATAAAATTTTATAATATTCTTATTATGAAATGCAACCAAAAAAAAATGATTTAAAATTATTTTAAATCATATGAGTGAGAAAATAAATAAAAGGGGAGTAAAATAAAATAGACAGACAAATAATAAAATTAAATTGAAAATGAGGATGCTTTGATTTAACGGTGTAAGGCTGTAAGCTACACAAGGGCGATATTGTCTTAACAAATTTCAGGCGGTCAAGAGCGGGGGTCTAATTGTACGTTTTTACAATATTTAGGGTATTTGATGTATGAATGATAGAAGGGGTAAAAAATGTATTTAGCCCAAAATAATACAACTGAGCAGCAAAACAGAAAAAACTTATGATCAAAATGGCATCGCCCAAACTCAAACCGGAGACTTGAGACTTTCAGTGTGTTAGACTGACATGATAACCAACTACACCCCAACACCTTGATAGCTTGCTTGTTTTGCGTTATCTTATAGAAATGGCATAACTTTGAACTCATTAATTTGATTACAATCGCCAGTTTTGGCGGAAATGACCTTAAAGTGTGTGTGTGTGTATAACATGTACACCATGTTATGTACAAAAAAATAACACATAAATTATAATTTATTGCACTACATGAAAAGATAAAAATAAAATATGCTATTCATGAAAAATAACGCTCTCTAAATAATTTTCAATGTGGTTCAATCATTAAACAAATGATAATATTTTACTCGTATTTAAATCTTTTAAATTAAAAAAATAAGTATTGTCATGCCGAAGAAAATCATATCAAAAAATCTCAGTATATGATTCAAATTAAATTTGTAAATATTTTTTTTGGATATATTAAAGTTATGAATGTTAAATTATGAGCTACTCTATTAACGTTAATAGATCATAAAATAATGAATTATTATTCACATTAGAAAATGCGACACTATGATTTTTTGTTTTTTCACGTACGTAAACATATATGGATGTGAATCATCATAAATAAATTTAACTTTTGTATACAAAAAATAATATACATATAAATATAAATAAAATAATATTAAATTATGAAAGACCAAGTACTCTTGACATTGGTTAAAAAGTTTTAAAACTCACATATATACCTAAATAACTAATTAAACCATATAAAGCGAGCCCACAAATAAAAGCATGTAATATATTGTTCTATGCATTTTGAGAGGTATTATTGTCCCCAAAAAATAGAGAAAAGAAATTAGAAGTATGATAAAATTACACATAAATGCAAAATAAATAATTAAATTCCTTATTTTCCACATTACAAAAGATAAAAAAGGAAAAAGTTAATAAAAGTTAAAATTAGTAACATGCCACCAAGAAATTGTAGGAAACATATATAAAATCATCAAAAAGTTATAATGAAAAAGCTCTTCATATTTAATTCATAAAGGGGCATACCAAAACTTTCAAAACATCAATAATCATAAGCATAAAATAGAAATATCGAAAAGGATCAACAATTAAAAGGATAGAAATAAAGTATTAGTCAAATAAGAAAGATAGAAAAATTAAAAAATATATATTTGAAACTTCAAAACATAATTGTTGGGACCTTAAGAAATCATAATATCATCTAAGAGGAACAAAAATAGGGTAATCAACTAAATGGATAAATTAATTAGTATAATAAAGCACAAAGAGATGGGACATGAATAAAATTAATTATATTAAGTCTATAACCATAAAACATTACAATGATCATATATGAAAAATAAAATGAATAAAAAACAAATTAATTAAATAGCAGAAATTAAACCATCGTTAAAGGACTGCGTATATGTTGATAAAAATTTATAAAACAGTTCTCAGATCAAATCAGTAATGAAGTAACACAAATCATATGATTACTTGCTTTGATATCATGTAATAAATACGGTTATTAAGCGCCCCCCCCCCCCCCCCCCCCCCCCCCCCCCCGCCATGTTTGCTTGAATTTTGTTTAGCCCAAAAATATAACAGGCCTCGTGTATTCTCTTGAGAACTTGTTGCACATATATAAGACCTTTGGCTACCTTGTTTTCTACATATTTGGCTACCGA
Source organism: Petrea volubilis (assembly GCA_026212405.1). Lineage (NCBI taxonomy): Eukaryota > Viridiplantae > Streptophyta > Magnoliopsida > Lamiales > Verbenaceae > Petrea > Petrea volubilis. The sequence goes on from CM047875.1 coordinate 5,291,065, forward strand.
ATCCTACTGATATTGACCAAAAAAAAAAAGAGAAAATTACATACAAAATAATCTCATAAACAATTATATTTGAATCTCCTTCCATAGTCTCTAAAGAAACCTTTTCCCTAAAATTGTATTTGTTGTAGAAGAATGCATAAATAGAAAAAAGTATCATGGTAATGGGGAAGGTCTCATGACCTAGGTCACATATAGCGAATGCGTGTGCAAGTGCGGCTGTGCAATAGCTTGAAAATTAAAAGAAGTTGAGTGCGAAAGCATCTAGTAAATTTTTTTTTTGTTTGTAATTCTAAATTAAGTATTCAATGCAAAAATATATCTGAAGAGATAATATAAGAAAAAATATAATTGAAGAGATAGTATAAGCAAAAATAATTTTATTAAATGTTACACTTGAATTATAACATTGATAATTTAATGTTGTGGACTATATTTGTCAATTTTGTTTTCTTACAACCTAAAATTCTTTTCATACGAATGCTTAATTTATAATTATACACAATAGGCTAGTTGCACGACTACCCTAAATAGACTAACTTATTGTCCTCATATACATACTTACTATCTAGCAATTAGAATTACTAGATACTAGTTATATTAGTAGAAGTTTATTTATACAGTATTTAATTAAGATATGCATTAATTTTTCTCTAAAGGCTAATTCAAAAAGGTAGTTGGAAGAGTTTATCAATTGAGTGAATATCAAACCTTTAATATTTTTTTTATTATTATGTTTAGTGCGCCACCAATAAACTTAATGTGAGGATTAATAAATCTTAAGTTGTCTTAAAGTGATAACTATGCACTCAATTCGTCAGTTCGAGCATTAAGCGTGAGAACAACGAGAGGGATAGGAGAACTATTTGACCTAGCTCATGACTACAAGGGTCATGAGTTTGAGTCCCAACAATGCGGGTATTAATCTGCCAAATGGCAGTATTTAGTCTATTGTATGATAGTTTCTTTATATTTGATAATTATTGATTTTTGATGTAATAGTTTGAGCTTCATTTGAAAATATTGGTATTGAGGCAATTGGATTGTTATGTAATAGATTGATACATATCAAAAAAAGAAAGGAAAGAAAAGAGGAATATCTTGGATAGTCTGAATATTTTGAACCTTCTTGCATATCTCAATTTGTCTTTCAATGAATATTTTAATTTTAAAATTCCTTATTTAGAGGAAATAAAAAATCATAGAAAAGTGGGAGTATGAACTTGGATGTGTTAGTGGATAATTAAGTAGATGAGTGGGGTAAAGAAATTTTTAATTAATTTTATTATTATTTAAAAAAAATAGTTAGACAGTTAGACAAAATTTTTATTTTTAATTAAACAACTCAAAAATAAAATTTTTATTTTTAATTAAACAACTCAAAAATTTCATCCGATCAAAATTAACCAAATTACAATAAAAAAAAACCTTTGTCAAATAATAAATATATATATAAGTATAGATAGATAGATTATTATAATTACATGATTTTGTTTATTTAGAAAGTAGCATTAACTTCGTGCTGCACACAAATATTAATGTTATTGTAATTTATGATATAACAACAAAATATTAAATAATACATTTTTTGGCGAGGCGAAAAAAAAAATAAAATATTGGCCACATATGAGAAGTGGTCGGGGCAGAAAATCAATCTGGATAAGACAGCTTTAATTTTCAGTAGCAACACCCGGGAGGCGACTAGGGCGATGGTGAAGAACCTACTACAGTGCTCAGGAAATCCCATGGATTTTTACCTTGGATTGCCCATGGCTTTCGGGCGGTCTAAGAGGCAAGGTTTTCGATTCTTGAGAGACCGAATTTGGCGAGCCACTCAAGGCTGGAAGGGCCACCTCCTCTCTGCAGGTGGGCGAGAGGTCTTAATCAAAAGTGTAGTTCAAGCGATTCCGGCATATGCTATGAGCATATTTGAATTCCCACGGAAGTTTTGCCAAGAAATCAATGCAATATGCAGTCGGTTTTGGTGGGGAGAAAGAGATGGCAAGCGAAAAATGGCATGGGTGTCATGGGATAAGATGTGTCAGCCTAAAGCTGAAAGAGGACTCGGGTTCCGGGATTTCTATGCTTTCAATCGAGCGCTACTTGCTAAACAAGCTTGGCGCATTTTAAAGATACCGGAATCACTTTGCAGCCGGATTCTTATGGGGAAATATGGCAGAGGACGCGCTTTTCTGGGCTGCACTTCACAGCAGGGGGATTCGTTCGTTTGGAAGATCATCATTTATGGCAAAGAATGGCTCAAAAAAGGACTAAAATGGCGTGTTGGCAATGGTGAGACTATCCAACTGTTACACGACACATGGACGAAGGGTGAACTCCAATTATTGAGACCTATTCCACGCGAGCTGGAGGTGGAAGCAAAGGTTAGTGTCTGCCTTGACGCCAATACGGGAACCTGGAAGGGCGAACTGATACGCCAACTTTTTGGCGAAGAAGGGTGGAATTTAATCCGTGATATTCGGGTGAACTTGAGCCGCGGGGACCAGGTTTTTTGGGCCCATGAAACTGATGGTTTTTTCACTGTAAAATCAGCCTACAGGTTTTTCCACCACTTTCGGCCCGGATCAGGAGAGCACACCCCAAGTGGAGGTCCCAAGGCGGCTTTCCAAGCTATTTGGCGCTCCAAGCTGCCGGCAAAATAGAAAATTTGGGCATGGAGACTCCTTCATAGGCGGCTGCCAACACGTTATAATTTACGGGAGAGGGGAATCATCAACTTGGACAGCTGTGACTTCTGTGGACAGGCCGCAGAGACGGAGGATCATCTCTTCTGCTGTTGCTCGCAAACAGACGTAGCTTTCCCTGCTGATCTTTTCGGTCCTAATGGAACAGTACGCCCCGCCCACCGTGTTGGAAATGTTTGATAAAGTCTCGGGGAAGGAGGATGGGATGAGGCTCGATGTGCTCATTTTAACGGGCTGGCGTATCTGGTGGCTTCGGAACAAATTCTATATGCAAAATGAACTCCCACATTTCATGGAGGTGCAAGGGTGGATGCGAAGCTTTCATTTTGAACAAGAGGAAACGTGGTTAGCGATCAAGATTGGGGACTCGACATGTGTACTGGATGACGGATGGCGAGCGCCCCCCGGGGGCTTTTTAAAGCTGAATGTCGACGCAGGCTTCGGTTGGGGTAATGGGAGTGTCGGCCTGGGGGCAGTCGCTAGAGATGAGAAAGGCCAGTTCCTGGGAGCAAGTGGGGCATGCGTCTTTGAAAGTGGGGACGTACTAACAATGGAGTTCAAGGCTCTCCTCATGGGGCTTAGATGGTTGATTGGAAAAGGGATTCAAAGGGTTATTGTGGAGGGTGATTCCATGCAGATGATCCAGTTTGTGAGGCATCCGGCGACATGCATTTCCGCCTATCAAGACTTGGTTGAGGAATGTGTGGCTCTTACAACCCAGCTCCAGCAGATTGAGTTTTCTTTTGTGCGTCGGTTCGCGAATCGCGTTGCACACGATATCGCAGCTTTTGCCACTTGGAATTTGTCCACTTTTGAAACGTGGGGGGGCGACCCCCCGGAGTGTATTGAGCAATCCCTGAACAACGACAGGTTACATGCTGAGTAATATACTTCCAGGACTCGCTCCTGAGATTTTTCGATCAAAAAAAAATAATACATTTTTGAATTCTATTTTAAGACTTAAAATTGTGTCCTAACATCCAAAAAATAGTAGAAAAAAACTTGTTCAAGGCAGGTAGTTGCATGCCATTCAAATCAGATGACTGTGCTGCAATTTTTGACTCCACATGTTGTTGATCATATTGAAAGGAACCAAACCCATTTCCTTTTTCTTCTTCCATTAAATTACAAATAACGTAGTTGGTTTCCAATTAATGGGGTGACCCCATAGAGATGAATGTCCCAACAATTTGGTTGTGGTTCTTCACCTTTTTTATTTATTTTTGAAATGGTTACATTATTGTTATATTAATATTAATCATCATCAAGTATAAATCAAATAGTCATTATCAACAACTATTACAATTATTAACAAATAACCAAATTATTATAGAGTAGAGTAAGAGCTACTATGAGAGTAGAAATGTAAGTCCACACAAGTTGGTGGAGAACCAAACCTAGGACCTCTATGGTCTTGGGCCCTCAACTTCGATAGTTGAGCTAAGCTTCATCGGCAATTATGATTCTTTAGCCGACTTTCCCTATTTTCCCTTCAACCCCACTGCAGGGCCTTGTTGAATTAAGAGGCCCTTCACCTTTCTTTTGTCAAATAGTGAAATTTCCTTTGAGTCTTTGACGTCAAATTGTTGCACCTTGAATTGATTTGTTATCACCATGTTCCTAATAAAGTAAATCTCAAAATTTCACCCTCAGCCAAATGGCTCTGATACCACTTGTTGAGGCACAACGGAAGCGATCGTGATTTTCTAGACCGATTTTTATTTTATTAGAAATTTCAACAAATCACCCAATAATATTGATAGCAAAAATAATGCGTGACGGAATGAAAATAACACAGTAATTTTACATTGTTTGGCAAAATTGCTTACATCCACGAAAGTTTCTGTTCTTCCACTTTGAGAGAAATTTTACCTATTTTTTGTCTTAACCATTCGGTTCCGACTCAATGGTCAACTAATCCGGATCGGGTATTGCAAAGGCCTATTATGGGGAAACTCCTCCCAACCCAGTTGCTCCATTTACAACATAGAGATTCGAACTCTGAACTTTGATTAAGGGATCTAACATCTCATCCCACTAGACCAATTGGTCATTGGTGAGAGAAATTTTACTGTTATACAAGACACACCGTTGAATTTTATCCCCAAACTCAAGAAAAGAAAAACCCTGGTACAACCACTTTTAGTAGAGCTCAAACAACACTCTCCCAACCCAACAGGATAAAATTACAAGTGTTTCCTGCACATTCCTCCTGTACTCACTCACACTCTCCCTATTCTCTATTCCCATATTGCACTTACACTCTTTGTTTTTGTGTGTCTTTGCAGATTGGACGATGCATTATATGGTTCTCCTTTGAAAGTACAATTCGTATAATAATGTGTAAAAAATACCATAATTTGAAAGTTAAGTGTTTTTATCCCAAACAATAACATAGTACAAAATCTATAATAGTGCATTAGTGTTTCATGATATTATCAAAATTTATCAGTCTTATTTTAAATTAATTTAAGAGGTTATTGTCAGGATACGAGTGCGACTATTCACAAGTCAATATATGTCCGAGTTTTAACGTAGAGTTAATTCTTGTGCCACATATATTGCATATTATTTTAGAGTCTTTTATTAACATTGTGTTATATATATATATATATATATATATAAGATTACTAATTCAATAAAAGGTATTAGTAAAATTCAAGTTGAAGTTAATGTTTATTCTTGTATTTAAATTTCACATATTTTGAATTATAAATATTTTTAGTTAGGTTCGAACATTTTGATTAGTTAAAACATGTATAAAAATTCATATTTAGTTCCGTGTTAAGACATGAAAAATAAATACCTTTATGTCTATAATTTACAAATTTTTATTTATAAAAAATTTGATAAAATGAAACTGGCTTTTTTTGTAACACATATTGATAGATAAATGTATTTAAAAACTTGTATAAACGTAATAAGTTCGATCTCAATATTAATTTTGGTACAAATAAGGCAAGAATTTTTTAAAATTTTTTTATGTAGAATCAAAATTTTTAATAGTTATTAAAGTAAAGGATAAATATTGTGAATAAAATATTAATTTTTTTATTTTATTCGAATTAAATTTTAATCTATCTTATATTAAATATTTGATCATTGTTGGATTCTTTTGAATAAACATGAATCACAAATATAATTATTTAAATTCACATAAAACCATTTGAATTACGTACATAGCAAAATAGATTAACTGTGACCATTCACATATATACTTAATTGAATAGTTTCACAATTTTTGAATTTTGTATATGAATATATATATATATATATGGAAGAACAAATTCAAGTTCCTCATTGTAAAGATTAAAAATGTGGGTTGGTGGCGCAGTTGGCTAGCGCGTGGGTCTCATAGTTTCTGAGTGATCATGAGGTCGAGAGTTCGAGCCTCGCTCACCCCAATTTTATATTTCATTATACTCGAATCTTTTGTTAGTATTTTTTTTCAAACTATGGTTGGGCTGAAACAATTGGGCGTTTGGGCTTTTGTGTATATTTTGGGATGGACCTTTTTCCTTGGTTTACATGTATTCACAAATCAAGTTGTCACCGTCGATGTATGCTTGTGGGCCTCCAAATATTTCAAGGCCCTACAGTGACAACTATAGTGGTGAACTCTTTTATCAGATTTTGAATATGATTATAATATTGCCAGTGTTGATAGTGATGTTCATTGGAGCATTATGTTTCTAACAAGTTTCCTTTTCTTATTTTGGTTTCTTTTCACAATTTTTCTGGTTCCTTTTTATTTCTTCTTCCTTTGTTTTGTTTTTTTTTTAATTTTAAACAATTTTAGGTCTTAAACCAAAATTGAACCGGTACTTTTTCAGTCTTAACCGAATGAATACCCCTTCTTAGTGGTTTATACTATTTGATAATTTTAGCCTGACATACGGACTTTCTTTTTTCATTTTTGATAATACGTACGCATCCTACTCAAACATGCACAATGCCATTATTCGAATCTCTCGGTGTATCTTGACACCTCTAAAAGTGGATCATATTCATTAAACCAAAGGCCATAGGAATTTAGTTTATATATTCTCTTCTATCTCTCCTCTTCACTATTCAATATCATTTTTTAAAAAAAAAGAATTATTCCTATTTCTTTTAATTATATAATTTTATTTCATATAATTTATTCTTTTATTAACAAAAGGTGCAGTTAAGATTATTATACATGTACATATGCATATAAAATTTGCGATATATATTTACAATTTTATACTAGTAATATTTATAATTTGATATTATTAAAATTTAAACACTTAACTAAATTTTATTTATTTTAAATGCGCATCAAATGTCCCTGACTGCTAATTTTATTTATTTATTTTAAATGCGCATCAAATGTCCCTGACTGCTAATTATATCTTAAACCTTATAAATCTTTCTTCATAAGAAAAGAAAAAAAAAGGGAAATTGTAAATCTCTTTGGGATACTGATGTAATTTTTCAGAGTCCTTTAGCTCCATTGTTCTTTCCACGATCTAGCTATTATTATGATATTTAGTGAAATGCATATCTTTAAAGCCAACGTATCTATTTATTTTTGTCGCACTTTCAGTTTAATTATGTGGAAACATGATGTAAATGAAAGATGGACACGACTTTTATTGACACAAACACACGTGAATAATGCCAATTTCCATCTTCATGACCAATATAGAGGTGAACTATATTGTTGGTGTAAAATGGGATCAATTTTCGTTCCCAATATATTTTTATATTAATTAGTATTATTTGAATAATAATGAGAGAAAAAGTTGATTTTTTTGGCTATAAGCTACGGTGGATGAAAATATGGATACGTTTCTAAAAAATGTAGAAGAAGAGCCCCTTTTTTTCTAGCAAGGATTGTAGTATTTATAGTCATTGGATATGTATTAAATTGTAATAGTTTGTTCTTCATTTTTAATATTGATATCATAATTATATTAGATCATTAATGCAATTGGTTGATTATAATATACTGATTTTTTTTTTAAAAAAAGATGAATTTTGTGATTTAGATTTAAGTAGACAGTGTGATAGATGAGATGCTTCAATTTAATGGTCTAAGCCATACTATGGTAATCTTGTCAAATAAAATTCAAGTGGTCGAGAGTGTGGGGCTATTGTAGGTTTTTAAAGTTTTAAGGGGATTTTAATGTAAGAATGATAGTTTAGGGGTACAAATTGTATTCAGCAGAAAATATTGCAGGTGAAAAGCAAAACAGAAAAAAACTTGCGCACTTCCAAGATCAGTGTGGCGTCGGCCGGACTCGAACCGGAGACCTTCGGTGTGTTAGACTGACGTGATAACCAACTACACCACGACACCTTTACGTGGTTACAAACTTGTACAATTGTAATCTAAATCTTGTCCTCCCGTTCTCATGGGATGTTTATTCATTTATTTATTTATTTTTATAGGAGTGGGATGTTTATTGAACCGAAAGGCCTTTATAAAATGCAAAAATAGGAAGCAGGAAAAAAAAAAAAATTGGAGAAGGAAAGGGAAAGCTAAATTAAAAAGAAATGGACATTTGAAAATAAAGAAGAGTGGAGGGTCCTAATATACCACAATGACTTTAGTTGGTTCTCACTATAAGTACAAAAAAATAAACAATGAAAAGAATATCTCCACAAAATGTGTCTGTACGTGTAAAACAAGAGTCTTAGGTTTAGCAACCTTTTATATATATTAGTTAGTGGGGCAAATTCAATATATGTGCAAAATAAAAAATAAAAAATAATTTAATTATATATTTAAATTATGAATATAAAATTAAAATATTTATTAGATTATTAAATATTTTTAATGTATACATATTATTAAGTTTATTATAAAAAATAAATTAAAATAAAGATAGAATTATAATATTAACAAATCAATAAGAAATAAAAAGTTAAAAAAAACATAAAAAAGATATGAAAAATAATGAAATTGATAAAAGAGAGGGAGAATGAGAAAATAAATAAATTGAAAGGGCATTAGACACTAAAATAAACCAAGGTTGTCCCCCTAAACGTTTTATTAATTGTATAGATTGTATGTTTTAATTGAGCAAAAGCATTTTGCACCCCCCCCCCCCCCAACACATATTTTGGCATTTCCCACCATAAAAAATAAAAACCAACACACTACACCCTCATTTAATATTTTTTGGGCAAATTGCACTGTCAAATAATAATTTGACCAATTTCATATCAAATATACACTTAGATAATATGTAGCGATATCGTAAAATAATTGCTACTTCAAACTTAACGGTTGGTATGTGTATTGCTTATGTTTGCTTTCACTTAATTTTAAATATGACTTTATCCTACATTAATTCCCCCAATTTATCAAAGCAAGCAGGTTTTTAATATATATATATATATATATATATATATATATGAAAGATTATTAATTCAACAAAAAGTATTAATAAAATTCAAGTGGAAGTTAATGTTTATTCTTATACTAAATTTCACTTATTTTGAATTATAAATATTTATAGTTAGATTCAAATATTGTGATTAGTTAAAACATATATAAAAAAATTAGTATTTAGCCTCGTATCAAGGCATGGAAAATAAATATTTTTATGTATGTAATTCATAGATTTCCATAAATGTATATGGAAAGAAAAAGTCAAGTTCCTATTGTTAAAGATTATGAATGGTAATTCTTTGTGCACGCTGGGGTGGTGGCGCAGTTGGCTAGCGCGTAGGTCTCATAGCTTCTGAGTAATCCTGAGGTCGAGAGTTCGAGCCTCTCTCACCCCAACTTTTCTATTTTATTATACTCGCATCCTTTGTTAGTATTTTTATCCCAATTATGGTTGGGCCGTAACAATTGGGCTTTTCGGGTTTTGTGTATGTTTTGGGCTGGACCTTTTTCCTTGGTTTACCTATATTAACAAACGAAGTCGTTTCAGTTGATGTATTCTTATGGGCCTTCAAATACAGTGACAACTATAGTGGTGACTGGTGAACTCTTTTTTCGGATTTTGAATATGATTATAATATTGCCAGTGTTGATAGTGATGTTCATTGGAGCATTCTGTTTCTGTTAATATGTTCTATCTAGGGCTTTAGGCTGCTGCTGCTGCAACAAATTCCCTTTTCCTATTCTTATTTTCGTTCCTTTTCAGTATTCTTTCCGGTTCCTTTTTATTTCTCCTCCTCCTCCTCCTCCTCCTCCTCCCCCTTTTTATTTTTTTAATTTTAAACAATTTTTGGTCTTAAACCGAAATTGAACCATTACTTTTTCGGTCTTAATTGAATGAATACCCTTCTAAGCGGTTTATACTATTTGATATTTTTGATAATTATAGTCTGACGTATAGAATTTTTTTTTTTTGATAATTCGTACGCATAATACTCACACACGCACACTGCCATGATTCGAATCTCTAACTATATTCTTCATACCTCTAAAAGCTAGTACATATCCATTATACCAAAATCCATAGGAATTTAGTTTATATATTCTCTTCTTTCTCTCCTCTTCACTATTCAATGTCATTTTTCTATTAAAAAATATTATTCCTATTCCTTTTAATTATATAATTTTATTTCATATAATTTATTCTTTTATTAACAAAAAGTGCAGTTGCAACCACAAAAAAAAAGTGCAGTTAAGATTATTATACATGTACATATGCATATAAAAGTTTGCGGTAAATATTTACAATTTTATACTATTAATATTTACAATTTGATATTATTAAAATTAAAATGCTTAACTAAATTTTATTTATTTTAAATGCGCATCAAATGTCCCTTACTGCTAATTATATCTTAAATCTTATAAATCTTGCTTCATCTAAAAAGAACGAAAAAAAAGGAAAATCGTAAATCTCATTGGGGTATTGATGAAAATTTTTAGAGTCCTTTAGCTCCATTGCTCTTTCCACGATCTAGTTATTATTATGATATTTGGTGAAATGGATATCTTTAAAACCAACGTATCTATTTATTTTTGTCGCACTTTCAGTTTAGTTATGCGGAAGCATGATGGAAATGAAAGATGGATATGACTTTTATTTACACAAATACACATGAATATTGTCAATTTCCATCGTGTTGCTTCACGTACAATATAGAGGTGAACTATACTGTCATACGTTGTAAAACGGGATCAATTTCCGTTCCCAATATATAGTTATATTAATAAGTATTATTTGAATAATAATGAGAGAAAAGTATGATTTTTTTGGCTATAAGCTATGGTGGTTGAAATTATGGATAAGTTTCTTAAAAATGTAGAAGAAGAACCCATTTCTAGCCAAGGATTGTAGTATTTATAATCATTGGATATATATTAAATTGTAATAGTTTGTTTTTTATTTGTAACATTGATATCATAATTATATTAGACTATTGATGTAATTAGTTGATTGTAATAGACTGATTTTAAAAAAAAAGCTGAATTTTGTGATTTATATGTGAAATAGACAGCATGATAGATGACTATGAGGATGCTTCAATTTAATGGTCTGAGCTATGAAAGGGTAATCTTGTCCAATAAAATTCAAGTGGTCGAGAGTTGGGGGTTAATTGTAGGTTTTTAAAGTTTTAGGGGGTTTTTATTAAAAGAGTGATAGTTTAGGGGTATAATTTGTATTTAGCCGAAAATATTACAACTGAAAAGCAAAAAAAGACAACTAATGTTCAAAATGGCGTCGCTCGGACTCGAACCGGAGACCTTCAGTGTGTTAGACTGACGTGATAACCAACTACACCACGACACCTTGATGGTACTGCGTTGTTTCTAACGCCTGATAACAAATTGTTTATGATCAGTGGCTAACCGCAAACTCTTTAGTCTTCCCCTTCAAAAAAAGAAAAACAAACTCTCTCAGTGAGCCTTGATATTCAAATATGCCTACTCATTAATTTGATTAAAATTATCAATATTTTGACCCCCACTTTGATTGCTAATATCATTCGATTAAAGAGACATCACATCTCTCTATTGTTGGAAAGTTTTTGAATTGAAACCTAATTGTTTTACCCCTCTGGATTCCTAATGTGTTTCTTGCATTACAAATATTCATGTCCAATCCAAAAGGCCTTAAAATGCAAGAATACGAAGGAGAAAAACGAAAATGGAGAAGGAAAGGAAGAGCTAAAATTTAGAAATCAAAGAAAAGCACAACAAAAATTTGAAATGAAGAAGAGTGGGAAGTTCTGATATGCTGCAATGACCTTTGTTCTTTTTATTTTTTCATTTTTATTTTTACAGAAGCAAGGATTTTATCACTTAATAAAATATTAGATTATAAAAGAGACTCCAACAATAGGAATATTTGATACTCCTTCATCAAAAGGGGTTACATTCCTAATAAATAATGTGCTATCATGTTACATGTTCCACGCATAGGTGTAATGTATATATACTTGACCACAAAGTCTCAAACCATCGCGAATATATGCAAAAATGTTACCGATAAGCGAACAATCTTCATTCTTATCCTTGAGCTTGGCAACCAGAGTGTTACAATCACCTTCAAGATAGAAATTGGTCCACCCATTCCGCCTTGCTAGGGACACATTGTCTCGAGCTGCTATCTACTACTTCCGGCCTCAAGGCCCCCTTTTCTGCCGGTTGCACATCCACCTAATACAACGTCTCCCATTATCCCTTGCTTTACTCGTTGGAAAAAGTGTCCCATCAAAATTAATCTTAATACGTCCCGATGGCGGTAAAGCCCAAGATCCAACAGTCTGCGTGGTGTGAAGCGTCGGGGTAGCTGCAACAAAGATCGATAACACAAGCCTCATAGTAGCTCGTCTTGGAACTAGTGAAGCTTGCCACACAAAGTCTCTCCTCTCCAACCAAGGATTGATTTCTATGCTACCAAACTGCCCGTGCAATAGGAATTAGTCTCCCTACCTTTGGTTTGGTTAGCTTCTTCGTAATGTTGGAAATCCACATCTTCGAAGATCCACCCCAATCCGAAACGATGTGCCATGGTAAGTGCGAAAGAGCTCAAACTTGCTAAGCAAAAGGGCAACTAACGAAAGCATGTTCCGTATTCTTCTCCACACCACCGACGTACCAGCTCCATCCTCAAATGATGCTGATGAAGATTAGTGCTAGTCGGTAAAGCTTCTCTACATGCCCTCTATATAAATAATCTAATCTTGGGTAGCGCTATAATATTCCACAGGCCATGCCAACGGGTACCATGCCCAAATATCCAATTATAGCAAAGTTTTTTTTAAGTCAAGTAATTTTATGTTTGGATACAGTAATTAAAAGTGCTTTAAAAGATATTTTTATTTAAAATTACTTTGAGGTAGCTTCTAAAGAAAGGCTAATTTGACTTTTTTTTTTTCTAGCTTCTATTTTTTTTAAAACTCATCCAAACACAATTTTTTTTTTGCTTTCAAGTGATTTTTTTTTTCCGAAAAAAATGTGTGTTGTTTGTCTAAAAAAAATCCATCCAAACGCAATCTACATCTGGTTGGTGGGGCTTTTCTATTAACAAATTGGAAGGCTTCAGGTTTTGAGTTTCTTCATTTCCAACTGAGTAGTAAAGATCAGTACCATGGTTTGTCGAAATTGAACCAGAACAATGGCCTCCGTTGCATTGTTTCGATCTATACCAATGATAGGATTGATGCGGCGTTCTAGTGGCCGTTCTGCCGATTTACCGGTTGTTTATTGAACCTGGACACAAAACGGGCAATACGTGAAAACGTGTTGATAGCTAGACTGTGTTTGAAGTCAATCCAGAGGTAAGTAACTCTGTAACAATTAATTTAAAATTCAGATTTTATATTAAAATCGTTGCCTGAGGGCTATTTCAATAAAAAGACAAGTTCGAGACCAAGATAATTCGCCCAAATGCCCGAGCCCGAGCTCGAGCCCACGACTCATGGCCGGAGCTAGATTGGGCTGGCGGGTGGCACGCGCATGTGGGCTACCCATATGCGGTCTTTTGTGAATTAGTTTATACTAACATCATATTTAACCACATTTATACTTAAATTGTCAAGGCTAAATATCCGATGTGGGATATTTACACTCAACCTTTTAACAAACCGACAACAATATCTAGACTTTATTTATAAATTTCCTTTAGAAATAGTTTAATCTTAGATTAGCCTCTACAAATGTCATTATCTAACAAGCCCATTTCTAACAACATCAAAAATGTTAATTATTTATTACTTTTTCATATTATGTGTTTTGATTTAAATTTTGAATGTCATATATACTTGCATAAGATATAGGCCCGTTTATTTTTTGCCGTGTTTATCAATTTTGGATTTTTTTTTCTTCTTCTTTTTTTTGGTTTGACCTATCTGAGGGCAAAAAATTAATTTGTCCTCCTATTGAGGTGCATAGGGTACTTCGAAGAAGACTCTTTTTGGTTGTCGCAAATGATGTAAAATTTGCACCACTAGAATTAGGAACCAGACACTCTCTCCACAAGAAAAGACCTTCCTAAGAAATGCAATCTACTTGCACACCACAGAGCGCCACGTGTATTGCCAAACCTTATCGTGTTCATTCTTTTCTAGGATTGCTATGAATTATGTTCCCCGGAGACACCAAAATATTTCTTAATCTTTAAAATCAAACACGGAAACATCAGATATTTCTTCACTACTCCCTAGTTGCAACTAAACTTCTTCATGCCCTCACTAGGTTACCGGCAGTATAGATTTTACTATTATCACGCACCACCTTATTTCTTATATCCTGTTATAGATTTTATTCGTTACTCTATTTATAATAAATCCATAAATAAACACCTACTTTGTTGTTAATTGTTGATTTACTTATATTTTAATAGAATTTCGTTATAAACCTATCAATTTAGAGATGGAGCGAAGAGGGGGGACCCTTTCTCAAACTCATATTTGAATTAAATTTTATATATATTTTTAAAAAAAATTAAAATTTACTCCCAAATAATGAAAGTATTTTTAATACTTTATGAAAAATTTATCTTGTCCTTCAAATAAAAATTTCTAACTTCATTCCTCGCTATCATACATGAATTCTATCTATGACGGAATTTTTCTGTCATAATTTTTCTTGTGGGGAAGGGGATGTTTTTTAATGGTGAAAAATGAAGAATAGAAACACTCTATCCCAGTTAATTACTCGAGTAAGAGTAGTCAATTTGACAGTAACTTTTGGTGCGATCATAAATGAACTAATCATATCGAAAAAATAAATAAATAAATGAACTAATCATCTTATCGGAAATAAATAAATAAATAAATGAACTAATCAAGCATTTTATTTTATTAAAAACGTTATTGAATGATGTCAAATGTTTTGATAAATATTAACAGAATTTAGAATATGCTGTTATTAAAACATTGCGTATTTTTTTTTTTGGATAAATAAACATTACGTAATTTTGTAATAACGCAACAGGAATAATTATTCTCGTGATGGAGAATATAATGCTAAAAATTCTTAAAATGGAATACCAGGCTTGTCAATGTGTAGGATTTTATCATATCCTAATCCTAATTTAAAAAATACCCAATAAAAGATACTTTATATATTATCCTATCCTATCTTATCCTATTCTATTTAAATATAGACCCGTTGGGTATGTATATTGGATCTATTCTATTTTTAGAATATGAGTCCAGATCTTACCCGATCATTTTTTTTTAATTTACACACAATTAACACACACACACACACACACATTTACACACTGCACCCACACAAAGCACACACCATTTTAACACATACACACACACATAGAGTTTTCACACACTGCACACACACTATGTGTGTGTATTTTTCACACACTCCAATGGGTAGAAACGAGTAAGGCTCTATCCTAACTCATTCATTTGTAGTAGTATGAGTTATGGTAGGGTATCAGTATATTTTAAAATTTTAGAATACAGGTAGGAGATGGATATAAAATGAATGGATACGGGTAGAGCAAAACCCTACTCATTGACAATAAAATACCCATTGACAGGCCTAAGGAAAACGATATGATTATATTTTTTATATGATTTTTTTTAAAAAAAAAAAATCTATCTTTGGCGATTAAGATTATATTTTAATGTTAGCATCATATGTAGCGCACGTGACGGATAATCTGACACTTGCAATTTAAATGCGATATCCGGATTCTGGGTTATCATGTTAGCGAAACTTGAATGGTAGTCTTAATTTGCAGGCAAAGTATTAATTTAAAAAGAAACTTAACGGAAAGAATATCAAATTTTAGTTCCTTGTTTTGTTATATGAAGTGGCTAATCTATAATTATTATTCAATGGAGTTTTTAAATCTCACGAGACAACTTTAATTAGTTTTTTTTTATCTGTTTAATATTTGATTGCGGGGGTTTTTTTTTTTTTGTGTATTTCTGTCAATTTTTTTTTATAATGGTAAATTATAGATTTTTAAAATTTTAATATTGGATCAAAGGGCGTGTAATGAGTGATTTAGTAATATTTAATATAAAATATTATATACATATATGTATATATATATGCTACACAAATATTCAATGGGGTCACTAATCTCGCAAGACAAGTTTTGGGGGTCGCATATTGTTATATATCGATGTATTTCAGTTTATTAATAATTACAACTTAAAATGTAAAAAATAAGAAAACCCATAATGACAACTTCAAAATATACTTCAGAGTTGGAATGAAGTTCAATTAGTATAGTACCACCGCTAAGGAAGGGACTAGAATGAATTAGTTTAATTTATATATAGATACAAACCATAAATGTATACACATAGTGGTCAAGTTGTGATTGAGGCGAGTTTTTCTCCTTTATTTATTTAAAAACACTATTCTGCATGCATGAATTAATGAGTTTAAATAATGTAAATTGACATGAAAAAATAATTCAAAGCCATTGTTTCGGATTTAAATAAAATAAATGGAGAATGGAGCAATTTATAATAGAAATTTTAGTTCAGATTGAGTTCAAAACTTCATAAAAATTGTACGACAAATATAACATAATTATTAATTAATAATGTATTACTCCCTTAACTCCTTTTTATTTTTCGTTTAAAATTTTTGCGCAAAAATTTAGGAAGACAATTAATATTCATAATTTTAAATTAATAAGATTAAAATAACATTTTAATTAATTAATTAATTAAAATAGAAAAAAATAATAATAAATGTAGTTTTAAAAGATGAGAATGATAAATCTTTTGGCACAAAATCTTTTTGCTAAAGTGACAACTTAACGGGAATGGATTTTGTTCCGAAATATTTGTTATTCTCACATTTCAAAACTGTATTTATTATTATTTATATATTCTTTCACTTTAATAAGTATCTTTTGTAAAATCCCAAAAAAATTCTTAATAACTCATTCATTAAAGTAATAATAAACTAAATAAATATTTTAATGTTATTAATGTGAAATTATGAATATTAATTATCCTCATTAGTTCTTCTGCAGAAGCCTTAAAACAACAAATAAAAAGTAAAAGAGAGAGTATATTGTATGATTAATTGAATGTAGTCAAAGTTATGTATTGCCTTTTAGCATTGGGTTAAGGAAGTAGAAACCCAGGCGCCACATGTTTTTGCAATTTGCAGCTTTATTGACCAAAAATCGCATTGCCACTAGCTATTAATTGTTTTTGTAATTATTACTATATTAAAACAAACGAGGCGGCTCGATTGCTGTTAACCTCTCTGGTCTTGACCTTTCGCTTTTGGGTGAGGCCACCCACCATTACAATTTTCGTCTCCAATTTGTAAACGTTTTCTTATTAAATGGAAATTCTTTTTTATTTTCTATAGGGTACATGTCGTGGTTGACCAAAAGCGTCGTCATTAATTGATGAGGACACTTCGGATTCATTATTAAATCCATGGAAGAAAATTTTTATATGGATTGAATGTGTGGATTTTATTTATATATTTTATAGTTTATATTTAATTACATATATATATATATATATAAAATTTAATATATAATATGTGATTAAATTTAAATTGTATGATACATACATTCGATTTATGAATAAATTTTTCCTAAATATTTGTAATTCAATTATATTGTACATTAAAATAATAAATTAAAAAAAAAGAAAGCTCATATGATTTAATATTCACTACAACTTAATCAAGAAGTTTCCTAAACTTTACTTTGGCCCCTTAAAAAATGTTTGTTTATTAGCTTTTTTGGCCTATCGGGTATACAGAAGCTATATATGTACTATACTTATACTTCCTCTGTGCTAAAACTAGAGCTCTCTCTCTCTCTCTCTCTCTCTCTCTCTCTCGGTTTTGGAATCTGATTTTTAGCTCAAATTTGATGTCACCGAATTCAACTAATCATACAGTAAGTATTAATATAATTAATCATTTTTTTTAAATTATATATTAATTATATAACAAATATAAAATATTAACCTCGTAATTAGTGTTGTTGTAGCCGAACTTGATACATAATAAAAATTTCTCCTAATTGACATGCACGAAAGTTGTACATCATGTGTGTATATATTGGCCACAAGGCTCAAATATATAGAGAACATGTACATGAAATGTAAATAATTACATCTAAATATATATATCTATATACGGGAATACGGGATACGGCTGTACGATGTTGAATAAAAAGAGTAAACAACTACTAAGATATAAGATGTAGCTTACCAGAGCTCTCTTGAATGAGAAAATCGACAAATTGAACAATAACTAGACAAATAGTACTTAGGGATTGAGGTTGGAGGACCAAAATTGGTCCTTTTTGTGATTGGGGATCATAATGTTCTTTGCACGCCGCTATATACGGATTTTCTTTTTAGGTAAATCGCTGCATCACACATAATTACATTATGAATATAAATTGTAAATAATTACGACAATAATTAATTCCTTATCATGAACAATTAGAATAACAGTTCATCACACGCCAGTAATTATAACAGTGACTAAGAACTATTGTACAAGTTCTACCCATGCTTTGATGAGATTGAAGCCCAAGACTTAAAAGATGTAGTTTAAAGATTTAATTCACAACTTAAATCAAGACGGTTTTTTTTTTTTAAGAATTTATAATTTGCTACAGCTTATAATAATGCTACATCTCCTCCTCCACTCATCAATACACAATAAATGTATTGGTGAGCGGTTGAGATAAAGAAAGAGAAAAATTTATGATATGAAAATATTTTTAAATATTCTCTTTCCTTATCTCAACCGCTCACCAATACACGTATTGTTAGGGATGACAATGGGTCCGGATTAGACATGGACCCGGACCCGCCCCTAATGGGGGGGTTTGAAGACTCCCAACCAGGTCCGGGACGGGTCCCAGGTCTTCATTTTTTGAACTCGGACCTGCCCCGAACCCGCCGCAGTTAATAGTTTATATATATTTTTATTTATTATTTTATGTAAATTATATAATATACATCTATATTTCATATATAAAAATATATATTATAAAATAGTTACTTAAAAAAATAAATATAATACTCTTGTATATAAAAATAATTATATAACATTAATAATTAAGTTATGATTTCAAAATATGTACAAATAAATATGTGATAATGATGTTTAATTTTTTAAAAATTAAAATCTGTTCATAAAAATTTGTAAATAACTAGTGTTTTAGTAGTGCTATTATTTTTTTTCATATTTATAAAGTTGTAATAATATCAATTTTCTTCAAAAAAAAATGTTTTTTAATTATTTTTAAAACATGAACCGGGTCTATCGGGTCCAATCCGGACCCGACGGGTCCGCCCGGGTCCGGGGTGGGTCCGGGCCTAGGTCCAAAATTTCCCCGACGGGGCGGATCCTGGGTTTGGCCAAACCCGCCCCATACCCACCCCATTGCCATTCCTACGTGTTGTGTATTGATGAGTAGATGAGGAGATGTAGTACCATTGTGTAGAAGAGGATCCGAATTGATCTTTTTAGTTGATAAGTTTTTATATGCTTTCTTCTTTTTTCTTTTAAAAAAAAATAGTATTTGAATGAAGCAAGATCTATCAACTTATAAAATATTTTGAAAACTTATAAGTAAAATGTGTTTGGTATAACTAGAACTTATAAGTTCTTTTGAGAGTAATAATAAAAAAAACTATTACAGTTAATGTTTTTTCCCCTTGTAAATCTAAATTATTTAAAATGGTAGAAATGTAATATCGTTGGAATTAAATAAGAATAATCATGACACTTTATTATTGAAATTAAGGCAGTTTTTAAATTATTTAATAAATAAGTCGGACAAACTCTTCATATATATATATATATATATATATATATTTATGATCTTATAAGCTTGGGTTTTTTTTAAGCTTATAAACTAATTTACTAAATAATTTTGAAGCTCTTACAAATTTTCAATGATTTTACAAGTTCAGTCAAACACCAGCGTCTCAAATTTTACCATCACCAGCTATACAATGTTGTCTTCTCTTTTGATTCTGACTCATGTTAGTACATCTACTAAAGAGCATCAAATGCAGTTGATATTGTCCTAAGATTAACATAATGCGCCATTAGTTATATATATACCGTGGCTGTTTACAAGGGACTGAGAGAGCCCAATGGTAGCCCCACCCCCGCCCCAAAAGGATAATACGGACCAAATTAGAGACGGAGACTTTTCCGTTTTTCTTATCCCCAAGCGTCACCACCGCCAAATTCAAACACATAAAACCCCCAAAATACCCCCCCAGTTCACGTGGCAGACCTAGCTCGGCCCCACATTTGAAAAAATAACTAACGCAAGGCTAATTTCGTCAAACCACATTAACCGTCACATAACCACAGACAAATGGCCCTTAGCAACATTCAAGAGGCCAATATTTTCATCACAGAGACAGAGACACCCTTTTTAAGGCCCCATGTCCACCCCTACAAAATGCTCTCACCTCAACCCCTCCTCCCTCCACCACCACCACCGCCGCCGCCGCCGTTGTTAGCTACGTCCTTAGTCCTACCTTTCTTGGTTGCTAGCCAGCATGTCATCACTTTCTGTCAGGTTCTTGGCCCCGTCGTCGGTGCCGCATTCGGGTAATAGGCTCAGGACCACTAGGCTCCACGCCACCCCGCCGCAGACGGTGGCGCCGCCGCTATCTGGGGCTGCGCAGATCGACGACGGGAGGCTGGAGCCCAGAGTGGAGGAGAAGGATGGGTACTTTGTGCTGAAGGAGAAATTCAGAGGAGGGATAAATCCTCAGGAGAAGGTCAAGATTGAGAAGGATCCCATGACATTATTCATGGAAAATGGAATCGAAGAGCTCACCAAAATCCCTCTTGAACAAATTGAAAAGTTGAAGCTCACTAAGGATGATATTGATGTCAGACTCAAGTGGCTCGGTCTCTTTCACAGGAGAAAGCATCACTGTAAGTTTTGAAATCTCAAAAAGTTTTTTTATTGATTTACATTTGTTTTGATAAATCTTTTGATATGGGAATGAAAAGGAACTGAAAATTTCTGTTTATGTGCTTGTGTTTGCTTGAAACCCTGTTTTTAGAAATTGGTAAAAATATTCAGGCAACTGATTTGGACAGATCTCAAAATAAAATTATGATTAGCCGTTATGATGATGTCTGATGTGATTCTTTTGCTGGATATATCTTTCAGGAGCTATAATCAATTTGTTTGTCTTGAATTTGTATAGGCAACTATCTGAAAATGATGGAATTTAAGTTATTAATGTTTCATTTAACTGTTAATTTTATTAGCAAACATTATTCCTATTTCTAGGATCTGATCTTAAAATTTTGACTGATTGCTGATTTTAAACAGACGGGCGATTCATGATGAGGCTTAAGCTCCCAAACGGCGTAACAACAAGCGAACAAACTCGATATTTGGCGAGCGTTATTAGGAAATATGGGAAGGACGGGTGCGCCGATGTCACCACGAGGCAAAATTGGCAGATCCGTGGTGTTGTTTTGCCCGACGTACCGGAGATTCTAAAAGGGCTCGAAGAAGTCGGGTTGACGAGCTTGCAGAGTGGGATGGACAATGTGAGGAATCCAGTTGGGAACCCTCTTGCTGGGATTGATCCACATGAAATTGTTGATACTAGGCCTTACACTAATTTGCTCTCTCAGTTTATCACATTCAATTCGCGTGGCAATCCTGCTTTTACCAACTTGTAAGTTGTCCGAATTTGATGTGGGCAGTGTCACTTGCCCTTTGATTGCTGCATATTCTAAGGAGAGCGGCAAATTAGATGGATTATAGACATAATATTTGCTGAAAACCTTGTTGGCATGATTTGTTTTGCAGGCCAAGGAAGTGGAATGTGTGTGTGATAGGGTCACATGAGCTTTACGAGCATCCCCACATTAATGATCTTGCGTACATGCCGGCTACAAAGGATGGTCGTTTCGGATTTAATCTTCTTGTTGGTGGGTTCTTCAGCACCAAGAGATGCGCTGAGGCAATCCCTCTCGATGCATGGGTTCCAGGAGACGATATACTCCCAGTCTGCGGAGCAATACTCGAAGCTTTCAGAGATCTTGGTTACAGAGGGAACAGGCAGAAAACAAGAATGATGTGGCTTATTGATGAACTTGTAAGTCATATTAATTTACTCTTGTTC
The DNA here is from genome assembly GCA_026212405.1 of Petrea volubilis. Lineage (NCBI taxonomy): Eukaryota > Viridiplantae > Streptophyta > Magnoliopsida > Lamiales > Verbenaceae > Petrea > Petrea volubilis. The sequence continues at coordinate 5,313,303 of CM047875.1, forward strand.
CTCATTCTCATTATGGTAAGCTTGCAAATGTTAATGAATTTCATCATTTTTTATGATGATGCAGGGCATAGAAGGATTCAGGGAAGAAGTTGTGAAAAGAATGCCTGAACAGCAATTGGAGAGGGCATCCTCTGAGGACCTTGTCCAGAGCCAGTGGGAGAGGAGAGACTATTTTGGAGTCCATCCTCAGAAGCAAGAAGGCTTAAGCTTTGTCGGGATTCACATCCCGGTGGGCCGTGTCCAGGCGGATGACATGGATGAGATCGCGCGTCTAGCGGATATGTATGGCTCAGGCGAGCTCAGGCTCACAGTGGAGCAAAACATTATAATCCCAAATGTTGAGAACTCAAAAATCGATGCTCTGCTCAATGAGCCCCTCCTCACGAACCGGTTCTCACCCGAGCCACCTATCCTCATGAAAGGCCTTGTGGCGTGTACAGGCAACCAATTCTGTGGGCAAGCTATTATTGAGACGAAAGCACGGGCCCTCAAGGTGACCGAGGAGGTGCAGAGGCTTGTCTCCGTGACTAAGCCGGTGAGGATGCACTGGACCGGGTGCCCCAACTCGTGTGGGCAGGTGCAAGTGGCTGATATAGGTTTCATGGGATGCATGACTAGAAAAGACGGGAAAATGGTGGAAGGAGCGGACGTTTTTCTTGGAGGGAGAATCGGGTGCGACTCGCATTTGGGAGATGTTTATAAGAAGGCTGTGCCTTGTGATGATTTGGTCCCTTTGGTTGTGGACTTGTTGGTGGAGAAATTTGGGGCTGTTCCAAGGGAAAGGGAAGAAAGTGAAGATTGATGAAATGCTAAATTTGGGACATAGATGATTTGGTCATGATGCTGGAAAAATAGGCATGAAAGCACTATTTTTTTTTTTTAACATATGGAAGTTTTCTTGTGAATTTGAAAGTACGTTTAGGAAAAGATAAATGGAATTGGGATGGAGGAAATTTGTATTTGTACTATTAGTACCATATTCTAATACAGATATCTCCGCTTCATGTTGTTCATTTTTTCTTGGTTATGGTACTATTTTCGTTGTCATCTATTTTAACTCATATAATTGTCACGCTAGGGGTTAGACTAACGTAGACCTTCCCAACATTTAAGCCAAAGAAATGAAAGGACAAATCTAAGAAAAGAAAAAACTTAGAAAGTGCCCTTGTGAATGTTATATTTTTCATGTTAAGATTGAACTATTTATAATGATGATTTGGTAGCTTTTTAACCCTAATCCACAAAGTTGAGCATTACAAGGGGCTTTTAGAGTTTTGACCCGTTTTCAATTGGGTCATTCTAACTTTCATATTCCACTTTTCATTATCTTAATCCAATATTGAGATTCTTTAAAAAATGGGTCAATTAACATACAATAACAAGTCAAAGTTGATTAAAGAAAAGATGGGCCCAAATAAGATTGAATAAATAAGAAGTAAGAACTAAAAGTTTAAAATCAACTTAATTTAGTAAATCTTAAATTCATAATTTGGGTGTGATTCATAGCAATTAGGGAAAAATTCGCCAAAATTTCATACAAAAAAATTTATGATAAGAGGTCGTGCAACCTTTATGTCTAATTATTTTAAATTTGTTTCAATCTAAATAAATTTTTGGAATGAATCACTAATTTTTTTTATATTATGATGATTGATCACATGTTTTTTTTAAAGAAATAATATTTCAAAGTTCTAGGGTTATTATTAATTATTGCTTCTATTTGAAAATATTTACTAATGTTATGATATATACACATATATACACAATATTACTTTATTTCGATTATTATTAAAATCGAGATTCAAACTATAAACTCAGTGTGTTTATTTTTTTTTTTAATAATTGTTAATATCTATGATCCAATATAATCTATTAAACATTTTAACAATGGAAATTTGAATTTATATCCAATCCATTGACTCCGCTACATACAACATGCCGTCTCTATAGTTACAAAAAATCAGATATTCGGGGCCCCTATTGGGCTTTGTACAGTTTCACTTGTGTTGGGCTATCAATAGAGCCATTTGTATTGGGTTTTCTATTTATCCATTTTGACGATGCGCGACCCACTTAATTTGGTAGATTTTTTTTTAGCTAAAATTCAATTATCAAGGCGATGTCCATGCAAAATCAATCCCTATTTTTAACTGAAAAAGAACGCGGTATTTCCTTAGTGGTTACTACAACGAAAATAAATATACTAGCTTGTGACCAAAAAAAAAAACACACCTCTTAATTTGTTATTATGTTGATGTTTTCAAACTCAACAATCAACGACAAAGTCTGTATTTGAATTGCTAGTGATATATATTAGTAGTACCGCACATTCTATGCGTACGCAAAATATAAATATATTATTGAATTGCTAATGTTTAAAATTTTTTAGGATCAAAATATAAATATACTATTAAATTTCTGTTATGAGATTAATTTTTTAAGAATTATTTGAAGTAATTTATTAAATTAATAATAAGTTAAAAATAAAATATTTATATAAAATAAAATTACATGATATAGAAATAAACATAAAAAGAAGAAAAAGAAAAGGTCCAATAATTGTAATTAGAGAAAGCATTTTGTTTGTGTGTGTGTGTGTGTGTGTGTGTGTGTGTGTGAGAGAGAGAGAGAGAGAGAGAGAGAGAGAGAGAGAGAGAGAGAGCGCCAAAAACATTAATTATCAAATTAAAGGAACTTTGTTGATTAAAAATGAATTTCAACTTCTAAAATCTAACATGATAAAGAAAGTGGTTTGTGGGTTGATAACATGGGTTATTGGGTTTTTAAATTTGATGTAATATTACAATAGTGACATTTCTATTTACTTCTTCAATACATGTGTTTAATAATTAAAAGGGTAAATTTGATACATCAAAATTTAATATCCGAATGTATCGATTTTATGGGAATATTTTAATTTTAACCACAATTTTACATGTCTCTATTTATTTCACATAGAATTAAAGGGGCAAATTTTGTTAAATCATATAAAAAATACCATTTGTGAGACAAAAATGATTTTCTTTTTATAATTATATATATATATATATATATATATCTATCAGTGACAACAAAAATCTTATAATAAATTCACTATTAACATGATTGGTATGTTGGAATGGAGCATGAATGGATGTGGTATTCCCATATACATGCCTAATGATATAATTGGTATAATATAGAGTTGGGAATACTTATTCCCAAAGGAATCATCATTCTCGTATTTATGGGTTTAATGATTCCTTCCATTGCCAATGGACTTAGCTATTCCTAATGGTTACAAATGAACTATATTTTATATTATTAGTAATAGCGTAGAATTCGTGCTACGCTCGGTATTACTTAAAAATATAATATTATCAAAAAATTTAAATATGCATTGAATTTGATTACTATAAATTCATAAAATATAAAACAAATAAATCATAGGTATAGAAAGAAATTATATTTTGACCAGTAGAATAGAGTAAAATAAGTGATGATATATTAATATTATTGTAAGAGCCTCTTAATATTTTAAATACATTTGTTGTCAAATTTCATGTTAATTCTTGAACATAGACTATATATTCCAAATTAATATGCATACCATTCAAAATAAAGAAGGAAAAAGGATTGTATTTTATCTACGTAGTATGTATCTTACAGTTATTTAAATCAATATATTTTCTTCCCGTCATTATTAATAGACTGACTTATAAAATGAAAGAGAAAATTATAGAACAAATAAAGAAAAATAAAAATAGGAGGAAAAAACAACATTAATATGCAAAATTAAAAATTAGTATTGTGTCTATATTCAAATTCTTAGATTTTCCTTAAGGAAAATACTTTGGAACATGAAAAACAAAAAACAAATGAGAAATTCAATTAATTAATACAATTATTTGATAAAAAAATTATCAATATCAACAATTAAGGACAATCCATCAAATTTATTCTCATTTTTTCTCATTTTATTCTCTTTTTTCTTTCCTTTTTCCCTCCTTTATCTCTTCCAGTTCAGACGTCTTTCTCCCTTTTCTCTCTCCTCTCCACCCACGCTGGCTGTCGCCGCCGTCTCTCCCTTTCTCCTCCCTCTATCTATCATTTTTTAGGTCTCTTTTCTCTCTCTCACTACAACAAAACATAAAATTTGCAACGATTTATGTTGCCACAATACTATTTTCGTTGCCATTAGTTAAGTATTGGCAACGAAAAATTACTTTTGTTGTTTATTAGTTATTCTTTTAGAACGAAAAATATGTCTTGTTGCAAAAGCTCTTGTTTCCATGGATCGTTGAATGCAAAATTTATTTGGCCACGATTTTTCCATAGCACAACACAATATTTTGTAGCAAAAGCATGTGTGTTTTAGCAATGGCATGAAAATGTAGCTAAAATTGGAGTTTCTACAACACAAATTATTTGTAGTCTATAAATATTATTATGCAACGAAATTTTATTGTTGAGAATACTTTTTACTAACTAGCAACGAAAGTTTGTTGTTGGGCATATTTTCTACTAATTGGCAATGAATATTGTTGTTGAGAATATTTTCTACTAATTGGCAACGAAATTTTGACGTACCAATAAGTTAAATTTTTCTCAACGAAAATTGTTGTAGCACGTGTTTCATCTTCGGCAACAAAATAAATTGTTGCAAATATAGATACAAATAAGGAACGACATTTATTGTTGTAAAATAATTGTGTACTTTTGGGGGCAAAATGTTTTGTGCTAAAATGTAATTTGAGAATTTAGACGAAATTTTTCGTTGTGAATTGCTTGGAGTTTTTACTGCAATTTTTTTCTTACTTTTAGACACAAAATATTGTGTCGTAAATTATTAAAAACTATACAAATAAAAATATTAAAAATAATATATAAGTTTTCATATCTAAAAGCCCCATCAATTTCATTATATATATATGTATAAATTTATTATTATAATGATACGAAATATCTTAAAATAATTAATGTATCTATAATTTTTTTATTGAACTTTGATCTTAGCTTAGTTGTTTTCCTTAAAATTAACAACGATTACCATAAAATTAAACTTACTTAATAAATAACTAGGAAAATAGTGTCTTTAAAAGGCTTTTGACATATTAGTAATAGTCTCACCAAAAAAGAAAAAAAAAATCCGATTACCATTAGGACAGAGACAAACTCAATAAATAACTAGGAAAATAAAGTTTTGAAAAGGCTTTCAATAGATTATTATTAGGCTCACCAAAAAAAAAAAAAATAGATTACTATTAGGAGAGAGAGAGAGAAGGCGAGACAGAGAGTTGTCAAACAGAAACGTAACACAAGCAGCTTAATTTTCAGGAAACGCATCAGGTCGAACGATTCTCTCGCTTCTTTGCCTGGGCCTGAGACTTTGTTCTATCTATTATCTAGGTGAATTTTCATCATCACCCTCTTCAATTGTAGACAACTTTTTTTTTCTTTCTTTGGTGTGCGTTTTCATGGGTTGTGCTCTGAATTTGTGATTCTTAAAGTTGGGCTCTCTCTTTAAAATTTGTGTGTGTGTGTGCTTGAGCATGTTCTTTCTTGATTGTTGTCTCTTGCCGTTTCTACTTTGACGTGGTTATGCGTGCTTGTATAGTTTTGCTTGTAATTTGTGAGAGAATACAATGACTGATGTATTGCTCCCAAGTCTTAATTATAGGCTAGGAACATTGACAATCTGCTAGTCTTTTTATGAGTTTTTGTGTGTGTTTTGCTTATGGTTATATTAATTTTGTACATTCCTTTTTTATGTGATTGTTCTATTGGATTGAGTGTGTTGTGTTATTTGGAGTACATGGTTCTTGATGAAAATTATTTGTTTGTTTGATCACATTCATGGGGTGCATAGAAGCCAAAAGAGTTGAAAACACAAGAGTTGGTTGAGTAAAGATCTACAATTTGAGTTATGTTTGTTACTTCAATTTTTTATATATGTTTCCTTTGATCCATGCATACAATTTATTTGATAAAATGCCCAAAGGACAACATAGGTAATGCCAAGCCTATACTTGTGATTTTATTTTGTTTGGACTTTGAACATAAAAAAATAAAAAATAAAAAAAGAAAATTTCTTCTTAATGTTGCTATGATTCATGTATGTCAACTGTGAAGAAGAGTTCAATGCAAAAAGCCAAGCAACACAACATGAAAAACTAGTATATATCATCCATATATACAACAATTAATTTCCCACCTTTGTCAAAAGTAATGTGGCCTCAACTCCTTACCTTTCATGGCTGTATATTTCAACTTTGATGCATTAATATGAGTGCTAGTGGGTTTACTACTTGTTGATGAAATTGTGCTGATCAAAAATGGCATAAATTTTGGATTGTGAGGTGAACCCACTGATATGATTCAATGGAGGTTGTGGAAGGTGAAACATTATTTGTTTTGAATCTTTTGATGGTTTAAAAGTGTAATGTTTCTATTCTAAGGGGGCAAAATGTAATTGACCTTTAACAATATTATTGAATTATTGCAACAGAGGCGCAAACAGGAAGATGAGTTTCTCTCTCTGGATGATTTCTTCTCCCTTCTCATGCTCTCTCTAAGACTCGGTGCATGATTATATTTCTGTGCTAGCTAAAAGGGTAGGAAAGGAAAAAAAAGGCGAAGAACTCAGGTGCGTGGCGATTTTGTGCTCTCTTTTGAATTTATTGTATCTGATTTTTGGTGTTTCTTGTTTGAATTACAAAAACACATTTCGTATTTCATTGATTTTTTGTCTTAATTCTTCGGGATTGCAGAATTTATTGATTTGGATGTTAGTAATATTTTTTCTTTTTCTATTGCTTGTGATCAAGAAAATTTTTTTTTCAGCCAAAAATAAAAAATTTAGTGGCATTTTCTGTGCTCAAAGCAGAATCTTTTTGCTTGGGTTGTTTTAATCAAATTTACTGTAAAGATCATTTCTTTATTTCATATTTGATGGCACTACTATTAGTAAAATCTTTGTGTAGGGTGGACCGTGTCTGTGCTGGACTATTTTAGTTTGAGGTTTTGATTTTAACACAACTTGAATTTAAGTGGTAAACTGGTAATATAGTTAGCACGATGAAAACACACTCTACTACACTGTGTGTGTGTATGTGTGCCAAGATCTTAAGGACTCAAAATGCTCTGTTTTTCTCCTTCCACAACCTCTATTGAAGCTCAAAAAGATGAGCCAAGATCTTTTTTTTTCCAAGAAAAGAAAGCTCCTTCCCTAGGCAATGATTATTATTATTTACACAATTTCTAACCCAAAAAGCTACTAGTTGCTGAAAGATTTTTCCATTTTTTGCACCCCTTTTTTTAGTGCGGAATTTAAGGATGCGGCTATGGTTTTTTTTGCGGCTCCAACAATCGTAATTCGAAACATTCTTATGTGGTCGAACTCAAACTCATTAAAAAAAATTTTGAACTTGAATTTCAGTTTGTTTTTCTTCTTTATTATTCATAATAACTCCAGGTTCAAACATAGCAAAGAGTATTTGAGGTAATTCGTAAAGAGCATGCGTGTTGTGCATGTTTTTGATAATACCTTAAATTTATGCCATAATTCTAAAAATTCCATTGATATTTTTTATTTGATAAGAGCTTTTTCTTTTTTCTTTTTCCTCTCTAATGATTATAGGATGATGCTTGGAAAATAATAGAACAATGCACAGTTGTATTATAAACATGTGAAAGCAACTAAAATCCTAGTCCATTTTTTCTCACCTCAGGACAAACCACAAACATCACTTTGATATAACAATGAATACAATTTATACAATAATTATTTGTTACTTGAAAATAAAAATTTTATATAAGAAATATCGATTACAATTAGTTGATACTTAACACACGACAAATAAAATAGCAACTAATACAAAGTGCATGATCTCTCATAGAATAATTCAAAAGTTCTAAAAATTTATTTATAAGATATAGATATTAAAATAAAATAAATAATTTAATCTACTTAATTATCCCACATAGTATATCTAAATATATATGTTTAAGTTCCTCTATACAACATAATATTTATATCTATAATTGCCTTACATGGCTTTGTGTCATATATCCAATTAGTGTCATATCAACAATTATGCCCTCTGGCATATTTAATAATTTTCGGCAAAAGTTGTATCCAAATTGTTATTATTTTTGGACACTGTTGTACTAAATATGCCATCCCCTAATTTAGTGTACCAAAATCAAAAAACGGTCAACTTACTATATAAAAAAAATATTTTTTCTCCTTTTTTCTCATATATTTGTTCTAAATAAATATGTTTTGCCTCATATGCTTTAATTAATTTTCATATACTTGATATGTATTATTTGTGTTACAATTGGTTATTTATAATGAATAGAAGTTGGATGAATGCAAAACGTTTCTCTAGTCAGTATGTGCAAGGGGTTAACGAATTCATGAAGTTCGTGGAGGAACATTTAGGTAAAGAATGTGAGATTAGGTGTCCTTGTACACATTGTTTGAACTCATACTTTAACAGCCAGCAAGTTGTGCTTGACCATCTGCTTATTCGGGGAATAGACATGGAGTATGTTAGATGGATTTATCATGGTACGCAATCGAGCTTCTATATTCATTAGAAGCATGGTTAACGTGGTACGCAATCGAGCTTCTATATCAACAAATAGGTCCCCAACTCCACCTGCTTCATTCTTTGGAACAATGATTCCTCAGGATTCATTATCTCCCTCGGAACAAAATCCTACCACTCCACAAACCCCTATTAGTGACTCAGGTTTCATATTTATGAAAATTCATTTAATTTTTTTTTTAGCATATAATTATGTTTATTTTACATAACTTGTATATTTTTATTTTCATGAGATGCAGCTTCTACCATAAAGAAAAATGTTAGAGGACGAACTCGAGGAAAAGGTCTCCGAAAATTAAACAAGATTAATAAACAAAAATTAGTCATCCACATTGATCCTGAAAAAAGGAGGCCAATCAATAGTATTGAGTTTGCAAAACTGTCAAGTGAGCTTGGACAATTAGCTCGAGAGTCATTGCCAGTGCCTATGAAATGGAAGAATCTTACAGATTCTGAGTTGATGATGGCTTTTGATCAACTTGATGTAAGTTAAATATTCTTTTTTTTTTGTTTTATTCATTCATGCTAGTAATATTGATAATGTGCCCGAAAATGTTTGTGATTCATTTTCGTTAATTTTCAATTGATATAAATTATAAATATTGTATGTTCTTTCAGTAGGCTTAAAGGGCAAGCGTCAGTCTAATGGACCATTTTTTATTGTTTCTCTGATATCTATTTTCCATTGTTCAATTTCTTATATTATAATGGGGGCGCAAATGAGTGGTCATTTTAAGAATTTTTGGGTCACACATGATGGCATGCATCTATTTTGGTATATATATTACTAAGTGTTTTATTATTTTTCAAGAATTGCTAATACTAATTATTTTTGTTTATTAAATTCATTTAGCCTACTAGGTCATAAAATTATTTAGTTTTTCCTTAATAATTGTTTTCTTCAACGTAGACAGGGGCTCCACTATCATTATCAAAATTTCTATTTTAATTGGTATTACTTCAATTCAAATCATTGTTTTATTAAACAAATAAAAGATTACTGTAAAAAAAATCACAAAATGTTAATGTTCTTATCTACCATTTGCTGTGCAGATGAATTTGACGATCGATAATCCAGACCAGGAGACTATAGAAGGTGTGATGGAAATATTAAAACATCGAATTAGACACCAACGTCATAATTTGAACAAACATTTTAAAAAATTCTCATCATTGGAGGAAGCTATACAAAACAAGCCATCATTTGGAGGCTTAACTCAAGAGAATTGGGAATTTTTATGCACTAATCTTTTCAGTGATCATAAATATCAGGTACATTTTTCCTTTATGAAAAGAAATATATTGCTATTTATATTTTTTTTAATAATGACTAACCCAATTTTTTTGTAGGAGAGATGTAAAATAAACCAACAAAATCGATCAAAAATGAAGACAAATCATAACCAAGGATCTAGATCCTTTGTAGTTGCTCGCCATATGCTTGTAAGTTATTGTTTTATTTATTGATATATATATATATGGAGATATTAATTTTATGTTACTAAAAATTTCATATTCGCAGAGTCAACAACTAGAATTCGAGAATGTGGAACCTAATAGGATTGATTTTTATAAATCAACCCATTATACTGAAGGAAAGGGATGGGTTACTCCACAATGTGAGGAAAACCATGTAAGTAAACTCTAAAATTATATATATTGTTCAACGCAGATTTTTTCTGATCAATGTGGTGTTTATTGATAATGTACTCAGTGCATCTTTTGATTGGTATTTATTGTTTAATTTACAGACAGTTATGGAATGTCGTAGAGTAGCTGCTGAACAAATGGGGGAGGAAGTGGATATTGATGAGATTGTTGATGAAACCCTTGGAAAGAGGCCCTCTTACATTGCTGGACTTGGATATAGTCCAAAGCCAAAAAACACTACATCATGCTCTACTATAAAGAAACTCGAAGAAGCATTGAAGGAGAAAGAAAAGGAAAATATTGAGCTTAAAGAGAAAGTTTCCACTATGGAATCAACTATTGCAAAACATGATCTTATCCTTCAAAAAATATTGGAGTCACAACAAGCCACAAATATCCCTACTTGAACGGTAACACACTCAATAACATCTTACTTTCTTATATTAATTATTTCAAATTCCAAAATTTATGTTTTAAATTTTGTATTGTTCATGATACAGGTTGGAATGATGCGATGGGGAGAAACAAGGAGTAAATGGCTTAATATTTTTGAAGACATATAAAATCATTTTATTTTGTTTTTTTTTTGTTGGAATATTGCTTCAAACTTTTCAATGATCTTTTTATGTTGACATTATGGTGAGAATTGACGTTCGTAACATAATACGATGTCCTTTTTGTATCTTTGACTTTCCGTTTGACACTTTGAAATATTTTTATATAACAAATTTATTTATATTGAATTATTTTCCAATATTGTCCACTGGAATTACTCATATGCTTTATTTGAAGCGGTCAAATGCATATAGATTAATAAATAATTCAAAATAAAAATAAATAAATAAATAATAATAACAATAATAATAAAATTAGTAATTCATTATAGATTGGCTAATCAAACCAAATTTGGGGACGAAAACTTTCGTTGTCAAAAAATCTCTTTAGTAACGAAAATATTTCGTTGTCAAAAAATCTCTTTAGTAACAAAAATATTTTGTTGTGAAACATATTTTTAGACACAATTACTTTCGTCGTGCAATGCAGTATTTGGTGACAAAGACTTTCATTGTCAAAAAAATTGTTTAGGAATGGAAATATTTTGTTGTGAAAACATATCTTTAGGCACAAATAGTTTCGTCGAGCAAATGAGTATTTGGGGACAAAGACTTTCGTTGTCAAAAAATCTCATCAGTAACGGAAATATTTTGTTGTGAAAACATATTTTTAGGCACAATTAGTTTCGTCGCCCGAAGATATATTTGGCGACAAAGATTTTCATTGTCAAAAAATCTCTTCGGTAACGAAAATATTTTGTTGTGAAAACATATTTTTAGGCACAAGTTGTTTCGTTGAGAAAATAAGTATTAGGGGACAAAAACTTTTGTTGGGGAACAATATCTTTAGGCACAAAATATTTTGTAGTTAAAATTCCTGCATTTTTTCAAAGAATTATATTTTGTTGTGAAAACATATTTTTAGGCACAATTAGTTTCGTCGCCCGAAGATGTATTTGGCGACAAAGATTTTCATTGTCAAAAAATCTCTTCGGTAACGAAAATATTTTGTTGTGAAAACATATTTTTAGGCACAAGTTGTTTCGTTGAGAAAATAAGTATTAGGGGACAAAAACTTTTGTTGGGGAACAATATCTTTAGGCACAAAATATTTTGTGGTTAAAATTCCTGTATTTTTTCAACGAATTATATCTTTGCTAATTCAATTAAACTCCATCCACCCATGAAAATGATTAGCAACAAAATGTAATGTTTCTTAACAAAAAACCTACCATTTCTGCTACAAAGTTAATCATTGTTAATTCTCTAAAGTTTTAGCAACGAAATTACTAAAGTTGTCTATAGTACACTAATAGACAACAATTTCGATAAATCGTTGCCATGAACTTTTAGCAACGCGCATTTGCCTACGAAGCTCGCAACAACTGTTTTTTGTTGCCTATAAAATTAGCAACAAAATTTTATACTTCTTGCAACGAAGTATGTCGTTGCCCAAACTGAGATTTGTTGTAGTGTCTCTCTCTCTCTCTCCCTATCTCTCTCTCTCTCTCTATCTACCATTTTTTAGGTCTCTTTTCTCTCTCTCTCTCTCTCTCTCTCTCTCACTCTCGATCTCTTCTCTCATCTGGGTGGTGGTGTTGGCAGAGGGCGCGACCATGGGAGGTGTGGTGGCAGTGGTGGCGGAAGTGTATATGTCACGACCCGAAAAATACCCTTCTTTTTTATTAACAATAAAATAGCCTTTCCAAAAATAAGAGTACATACTTTTCATAAAATAGTACCTTATAGTATATAAACAAAAATAACAAAAGTTAATATAACACAATAAATCGTAACTTTAACATAGTAAAAGTGTGAAATACCCTTTTGCACAAGAACAACATTTTGAGTAAATAATAGTTTTACAAAAATTTTAATGCAACTTAGAAAAAACATAAATAACTCTATCAAATCAAAAGCTTCGTAATGCCCGGTGGTGCCTTCCTCTTGGTGGACTATAGCATTTTTTTCAAAAAAAAAAATATTCATAACACATGTCAACACGACGGTTGAGTAGAAATTTCATTTAATCACATAAGGTGAGTGTGTGTAATATGTGCACATAGTCATATATATTTAGCATAATATCATGATAGCAAAATGTAAAACTAAAACTAGAACTAACTTATGCAATTAAGGAAACTCCTACATTTTCAAGAGTGTTTTATGAAATTAAGGGGTTGTATAGAGGGCTAATATGTATATATGTATGTAAAAAGAAGGATTTATATATATATATATATATATATATATGGGTAGAAGATTTACTATAAATATGAAGTGCTTAGTGTGTTTAGGGTAAGGTGAGTGTGAGTGGGGTGTTTTAGGCGAGATTTGTGTATTGTGTGTGTGTGTGATAAAATATGAGCAATCCCTCCCCCCTATTTATAGTGTTGTGATCAAAACACAAAAATTATTATACAATAAGATCTTTTTCCATAATTAATGCATGATCTAACTAGGATATTTTCATTAAATGCAATCATCTTATTCACTAACCTAATGGTGTTGAAATGTTGGCCTAAAATGATGATTCAAACCCTAAACTCATAAGAATGCTCAAAGTATAAGATTTGCTACATCCACCAAATAAATGTAGGAAGATATTTTAATAAACTATTAACACAAAATCAAATAAAATCTGATTTTTATTGTCCTAATCTTATAAAATATGAAATCATATCTTTATTTAATTAAAAATTCGAATTTGTATTTATTTATTTTTGTAAAAATCGAAACTTAGGGTTTTGCGGTAAAAAATCCAAAAGTTCATAATTAATTTAGAAAAATTCCAAAATTATGCAATTTAATCTTTATAAAAATGAAATTATATGTATATTTTCCAGAAATTATAAATTTAATATATAACTTTTCAAAAATTGCAATTTAAGACAGAGAATTTCTAAATTGTGTTAGAATTTCAAATTCCTCTAAAATTTGGAAAATTATGTAATTTATTCAAAATTGCATCTTTTCCATCCATAAAATTCTAGAATACTTATTTATATTATTTTTGAAAACTCATAAGTATTTAATAGACGAATTTTTCAAGAATGGTAATCAAAATTTGAAAATTAATACTTACCGTTCAAATTGTAAATTATTCTCAAAATCAGACTAAAATTTGAAAAAAACAAGTAATAAGGACATTTTCAAGAAGCGTAAGGTTTTATATCAATTATTTAAATAATAAGGATTATTGGGTCGTCATAATATATGGTGGCGGCGGCGGCGGGAGAAAAAAAAGCTGCAGGTGGAAGCGGGAGACGAAGAAAATATAGGCGGCGGCAATGGTCAACCACGGGAGGAGGATGATGGAGAAGGTGGTTGGTTGGGTTGGGGGAGGAGAGGATGGAAATCCAGAGTTTTGTACCAAAAATTGTTAGAAATCTAAAGATTTAGACCATAAATTGTTGGAGATTTGGATAAAAAAATTATTCATACATCTAAATTTGAAAATTTGACCTAAAAATTGTTTGGGGATTTGAGGATTTGGAGAAAATGGGGGTGGCGACAGCGGCGACCGATCGAACGAGGTGGGGGTGGCCGCGGTGCCAGAAGAAGAAGAAGATAGAGGTGGTAGTGAGAAGATGATCTGGATGAAGTGGGGGCGGTTGTGGCGGAAGGCAGTGGTGCTGGAAGTGAAGAAGATGGTGGCGGTGTGGCAGCAGGCGGCGGCGATAGATGAAGAAGATGGAGGTGGCGGTAGGATGAGGAGGCGGAGGATGGAGAAGGTGGGTGGTTGGGTTGGGGGAGGAGAGGATGGCGGGGGAGGATGTAGGTAATTGATTATTGGGGGTGGGGAAAAAAAGGAAAAATTGATATTAAAAAATAGAGTAAATAAATTATTTAGATAATTTGTTATTTTTTGAAAGAGGAGAAAAATACCCCCTTAGAATATGAGATGTCTTTTATTTTGAAACATTATTTACTTTGATATTTTTTTGAAAAATTAATTATTTTGATCTATTTTTAATTTTCTTAAAAATTACAAATACCCCTTCAGATATCTCAAGGCCTAACTTATGCACCTATAAGGGCATTGTGGTCATGAAAATTTTTTTAAAAAAATGTGCCAATTAATTTACCCCTCATGAAAGGGTATTTTCGGGAGTTCGCAAATAAAAACTAACGCCTGCAGCCAAAAACCCTAACAACCACTAATGGAAGGGGGTATTTGTTAACGACACTAACGTGGAAGGGGTCCAATGATAAATAGTCAAATGTGAGGGGGTGTATCGATAATTACACCAAACCTCAGGGGATGTAGAAATTATTATCCCTATTTTAAATTATTTTATTTATTCCTAATTTTATAAATATATTAAAAATAACTAAAAATATTTTGATAGGACAGATACTACCTGAAATAATTAGTAAGTTATTAAATAAAATTATTTTATAATTATGCACATGCATCGAATATGTCAATATTACTAATAATAATTAAAAAAAACACTCACTCTTCCACATCATTCCTTGGGCCTCCCTTATTGAAGCCATTGGGCCGACAGAATCACTGCCCATGGGCCTTGGCGAAGTGGCCCAAACTAGCTACAAGCTATGCCTATTATAATTAAATAAATTTTGAACATTCACATTATGGTAAAACATATTTGTAGGCAAATCATCTTTACCGGGCAGCAAAGAAACACAAATGCTGTCATTTACGACCTGTTCTTTCTTTCATCAGCACAACAATCACGAATTTTTTTTGTTTGGGCTTTAACACTTATCTATTTATTTTGGCTGTATTTAGCTTTTAACATTGGTCAAGCAAAATTGAGCCAAAAGAAAAAAAAGCAAAAACAAGAACTAACATTTTGTTGAATAAACCCAACTACTTATTCAAGACAATTCATTGATTGGTCGGTTTGTAGAGCTAACAAAATAGTCAATTAGTCATCGAAAATTAAAAGGGATTGAGACATAACGAGGACAAAGAAAAGGGGAATGAAGTAATACATGACCAGAATGAGTTATAATAAATACTAGTAGATCGAGTAGGTTATAGATTGTGGCAATGAGGGACATAATATTATTCAAATCTTCCAACGGTTTCGCACAGCCACATATATATGTTACTTTCAGGTTTCTGAGGATTTTATTCTACATAATTTTCATGATTTAATTTCAGGGGACCAACAAAAAAACTAAAAAAGAGAAAAAGAGTTGGGAACCCTAATAAAAAAACAGATAATAATTTGAGTTATGAACTGGTAAATTTGTACCACTTGTTGGTACAAAGCTAGAAAGGATGTAATTGCCAGTTTATGACTCAATTTCGCGACATTGCTATCCCGTTTCACATTATTAGTCGTTGGTTGTTTTAACATCTTATTTTTATTTTAAAATATGTTATTTTATGAAAATAAGACAAGATTTAATGCATTTTTTCCACATGGTCTCTTAATTATTCTACCACTCACATTCACGGAGGCGAATATGTTAAATAGAGCATACTATCAAATTCTCTTCAATTTGTATGAACTGATCTTAAACGATTAATAATATAAAATGGTGGTAGAAATGGGATAGTACTTAATTGATTGACTAGGAAACATGCATTTTCTACTGAATGTAGGAGGGAGTTGAAAGAAAACATATTGGATCCTCCCTATAAGAAAAAATAATATTATTGACAAGATTTAAAAGTGATAATATAAAAGTTGTCATCAATAATTGTATTAAGTGACAATACCTACTCTCTTGTCACTAATTAAGTTTTAATGGTGACAATAATTTTTATGTTATCACAATATCACTCAATGGTGATAAGAATTCATGTTTTAATTGTCACCATTAACAATTAATGACACACATATAGTGACAATTTGGTGACAACAAAAATTGCCCTCAGAATTTTGTGACAAGATTCCATTGTCACTAAGTTGTCACAATAGGTGTGTCAGTGATTATTAATTTTGCACTATGTTGTTACCTTTTAACACTATGTTGTCACCATTAACATTGTGCAAATTATGTTTTGTGACAACGTAAATTTATTGTCACTAAATATATATAATTAATGACAACTTTTTTACTATCACTTGTTATATTGTGACAAAAAATTACTCATTTTCTTGTAATGCCTCTATCGTATTTTATGTTTTATGTAGTTTTTATTTTAAATTAAGCAACATCTCTTGTGTGTAAAGATACTTCTTAAATAAAGTTTTGGATCCGCACTTAATTACAAAATAAAGTAATTGAGATGACTACAATCATCGTTGATGGCTTGGATTGAATTGCAACTAACTAGTTACACATATCAATAGATGAATGGTCGAGGTACACAACTCCCCATATGTGATAGGGAAAGGTTTAATAATCCATTACTATGAATTTTTTCTTGTCTTATATTCTTATCCTGGAAAATTCTAATTCTTCAAACTCAATTCAGTCATTTTTCATAATATTTTATGAGATGCTACAAAGTATTTGACAAAATTTATGAAAAAAGAGCTTATAAATTCCTAAATAACATGTTAGGATTATAAGCTATTTTTTAAAAAATAATATGAAGTTGCTAAATAATTTTTAAGACCCTAACAATTTTTTTTTTAATTTTAACCAAATGAATTACAAAATCACCATTATTCATCTCTTTATAGGTTAAATCCATTTTATTTATTGTATTTTAAGAGCTTGTTTTGAAATAGTATCAAATACTTTATATACTCTTAATATATCATAAAATATAGGAACTTATAAGATGTTTCAAGTAAATTTGTCCAAACACCCTCTTAATTGTGTATATTGTTTTGTTGTGAGTTTGAGTTTTTGTTAATCTTAAAAATGGTTGATTTTTACTCAAAATTTAACAATTTCGGACCAATCAAGAGTATAAAAACAATGTCCCAATATGTCCAAGAAAAAAAAAATCACGTTAGAGAATAATTTTAAATGTCTTTTTCAATCGTCCCACACGAATAGTTTCTCGAAGAAAATCATGCAAATGAATGAGCGAATTGTCTAAAATACCAAAAAGTTAGATGATTAGGGGGCCGCGTCATCCTGTACTCATCACGCCCACAAAGTCAGAAAGAATGATTCATGAGGGCCTGAAAAATAGAGTTCAGTTTTGGTTTTGGCCATATTGTTTGCGATAAAGGGACTGAAATAAATCTATCTTGTTTGGCCAGATTAGGCGGATATTGGCAACATTCTGGGTATCTGGGAGCACTTGTATAGATTTTGTTTGTTTTTAGGGATAAGTCCTGATCCTCTGCATAGTATATATATCTAATTTCCAATTTCAATTGTAGTCCACTGCCGACGTGTTTTTGTTGTACTAATAAGATGGAGACTCTATATTTCATAGCTTTTAGTTTGTGAATTTGAATTTTCATAAATACGTGCATTGTTCTGATTATATATTAGTTTCTTTCTATGATATAGTAATTCTTTTTCATTTGTTTAATATATTTAACATTTGGTGGTTATTAGTTAAAGAGTCTTTGGTTTAGTGGCAAGGGGTGCCTTTTGAGCACAAGATTATAAGTTTGAATTTCATCAATGTCGATATTGATAGTGTGGTTTTATTGCATATAATTTCTTTGTATTTGATAAGTATTGATGATTGATGTAATAGTTTGATCTTTGATCTTCATTCGAGAGTACTGATGTAATTGATTGATATATAAGAAATCGTTTCTATCAAAAACATATTTGGTGATAATTGATTAATTTATTCTTTATTTGACAGCATTAATGAAATTAGTTATAATAAATCATTTTCTAGTAGAAAAATATAGTTGACCCTATTGGCCGCAGGTTATCATGATTAGAGAGTGTTAAAGCTTGGCAAAGGTCCCAATATAATTAATCATTCCACCAGATTGTAGTAATTATTTAAGATTTAACCACCATATGAATATGAACATAAGATTTGATGTGAAAAAATAAAAAATAAAATCTCAATAGGATATTGATTACTCTACCCAAATTATACCAAAATCATGACATAATTAAACCAAAATTTAATATTAAAGTTGAATATATTATGTTATCAATTAAATTTCTGAACATATTAATTTATCAATTAATTTTTTTATAATGTGCGTTTAAAAATTTAAATCCCACAAAAAAATATTTATTTTTATCATTTATTTGTTTATCTAATAAAAATTATTATAGTGCATAAATACAAATATTATTTCTCATCCACGGCATGTGTTAAATACTAATTTACTTAATAAGATGTGCATTCAAGTTATAATTGGAAGCTCTAAGTTATATGTAAATCCATTAAACAAAGCAAACAAATTTTAGATGGAAAAAAAAAAAAGAAAGTATACATTCCCGCTAAGGTTTTTATATGTAATGAGTAAAAAAGCAAAATAACTTTTTTGAATATATATCGTCTTTTGTTTCATAATTTCACATATACATGAGAAAATTCCGATTATGACATGAAGTTTTATAAATGTTTTATTAAATAAATATGACAAAAGATAAAAAAAAAGACTAAATTAAAATAAGGGCAACTTACAAAAACCACCCATAATGTTTAGTGAAATTATAAAAATGCCCCCATTGATGGAATCCCCGCAAATGAAAATTACCATTATCCCCTTTAATACTGGGGTCAGCGTTGTGTCTAACGGAATGACAAAAAAAGTCTAATTTGCCCTTCTTATTTTTCATTTTTTTCTTAAAAAAATAAAGAGCAAGTTATAGAAAATCACCCCTATGTTTAGTGAAATTACCAAAAACATTCTCATATGTGGGAAATTATCATTACCCGCTAAGTACATGGAGGTTAATGTTATGTCCAATGGAATGGATAAAATGTCTAACTAGCCCAATTTATTCTTCATTTTTTTTCCTCAAAAAGTTAAATATCAAAATATCTACAACGTAATGAGAAGAAATTAAATGCTCCTCTACCCATCCATGAGCCATATAAGTTGGAGGTGATATTTATAATTAAATTTGTCATATATACATTATTCAAGAATATGCATTACTATAAAATTGTGACTGTCTTTCTTTATTCATGTATGGACAAAGACAGTAGGCAGTCCAAAGAACTGCCAGCGATATGGGATTCCCAGTGGACCCTCTACTATTACTGTTGAGTCTTTCAGTACATGGACTGACCTGGATAGTTTGGTAGACCCCGAGACACAAGAGTTCAAGAAGAAGGTAAACGAACTTGAGGAGAAACATAGTTAGCGTGGGAAAATTAGGCTAGCTATTGTAATTAGGTTTTCCTTATTTGATCCTAATTAGGTTTTCCTTTCTAGACTAGGTTTTTCTTGTATAAATAATAGTTGTAACAGCCTTGTAAATTAACTCAATAGACAAATTTTTGAGTTCTTCTTACATGGTATTAGAGCCATTTAAAATAAGTTTCTAGGGTTAAGCTTTCCTATTAAAAACAGTACCTTTTCAAGTACATTTGTTTCTCACCACCACCATGGAAGGTTGCGGAACGTGATTTTCGGCCGATTTTTTTTTTCCAGCGATTCGGCGGCGGCGCGTGGACTTACGCGCCGGACCAAATTTTTGCCCAGTTTACACGCGCCGGCGTGTGGGGGCGCGTGCGCCGGTGTACGGAGGTCGGACTTGACTTTCTGGCATCGACTCGAAGTTTTCGGTCAGTTTTGGGTGTTGGTACAGTCATCCAGCGACTATACAATGCGTGTTCTTTGGATTCGTGCATTCACAATTCAACAAGTGAAATGCAACAAATCCAGGCAGCTTATAGATCGAATGGTAAGAATCACTTGAAATGGTCTCAATTCAATAAAGACACTTTATGGTGTACTTTTTGTAAAAAACCCAGACATACAAGAGAAAGGTGTTGGAAGCTTCATGGAAAGCCTCAAAATATGAAGGAAAGACAATCAAAAGGGCATGAGCAGGCACATGTTGCAACTATGAATATGAAAAATACTGGTTCCAATGTTCACAACTTCAATAGTGAGGAAATAGAAAAGTTGAGGGGTCTATTGGAGACATTACAGAAACAAAAACCACAATCTTCAACATGTGCTAGTGTCATGGTATTCTCAGGTATTTCTTCTCATCTCATCCCTATTTCGCATTCATCTAATGCTTCAAATACTTGCTTTCCCAACTCTTGGGTCATTGACTCAGGAGCCACTGATCATATGACCAACTCGTCACATAAATTCATCTCATATACTCCTTGTCCAAGCAATAGAAAAATCACTACAGCTGATGGATCAGCTACAACTGTAGCTGGACAAGGAGATGTGTATTTGAGTGAATCCCTTACTTTGAAGAATGTTCTTCATGTCCCAAAATTGTGCACCAATCTTATTTCCATCCATAAGTTAACTACTGATTCAAATTGCAATGTGCTTTTCTACCCACGTCACTGTGTATTTCAAGAAAGGAACACGAATAGGATGATTGGGTGTGCTGAAGAAAGGAATGGTCTCTATCATCTTAATGAACCAAGCAGTGGACAAAATCTAACTCAAAGTTTGTCACCCATTGCTTGTCTTTTTGATGTTTTAGACTCTAGGAAAAATAAGATTTGGCTTCAACATCGTAGGTTAGGACATCCATCATTTAATGTTTTAAAAGTGATGTTTCCCTCTTTATTTAAAGGAGTACCTGTTGAACAATTTCATTGTGATGTTTGTGAATTGGCCAAACACAAACGTGCCTTTTTTTTCCCATTTCTAATAATAGATCTTTGACTCCTTTTGATCTTATTTATAGCGATATTTGGGAGCCATCTACTGTTGTTAATATTTCAGGGGCTAGATGGTTTGTATCCTTTATTGATGATTGCACTCGGGTTTCTTGGATCTTCTTCTTGAAAAATAAATCTGATGTGAGTCATATTTTTTTTCTATTTTTTATGACATGATCAAAACTCAGTTTGGGGTTGGGATTAAAAGATTTCGATCTGATAATGCACAAGACTTTTTTAATCAGAACTTATCCTCTTTTTTTTAAAAACAAAGCATTATACATGAATCCTCTTGTGTCTACACTCCACAACAAAATGGGGTGGCAGAACGGAAAAATGGTCATCTTCTTGCTGTCACAAGAGCTTTTTGTTTCAAAATAATGTTCCAAAATATTTTTGGGGAGAACTAGTGTTAACTGCAACTCACATCATAAATAGACTTTCAACAAAAGTTCTTGATTTTAAAAGTCCTATGCAAGTTCTCTCTCAATTTTTCCCCACTTATCCAATATCTAATAATTTAACCCCTAGGATTTTTGGATGTGTAGCTTTTGTTCATGTGCATTTTTCAAGTAGGAATAAACTCGATCCAAGAGCTCAAAAGTGTGTTTTCATTGGTTACTCATCTACTTAAAAAGGTTATAGGTTTTATCATCTTTCTACTCGAAGGTTGTTTGTAACTGTTGATGTCACTTTTGTTGAACAGGAACCATACTTTAGCAAACCTTATTCACTAGAGGAAAGTAATATGAGTAGCAATGAGGATAGAGATTTCTTTCTCCTTGGATTGCCAAATACTAGTCGTAGGCCTATCAGTCCAAACAATCAACCCATAAGTATCCCTCTTGAGTCTACGTCTGAGTTAGAACCATTGTCAACAGTGGGAGAGAAAACTCGAAATTCTATCCGTCTATTGCAGGTTTATTCAAGAAGGGAGAAACCATTACCTACAACTGAGAGCACCCCATCATCTGAATCTGCTCCTACTATTCTGTCAGTAAGTCCTTTCTCCTTTGATGATTTGAATGTTCCTATTGCTCTTAGAAAAGGAACAAGAACATGTACTAAACATCCCCTCAATTTGTATGTCTCTTATTCTTCTTTATCTCATAACCATAAAGCCTTTCTTACTAATCTCCATGCTATACCCATTCCAAAGACATTATCTGAGGCATTAGAAAATGAAAATTGGAAAAAGGCTATGCAGGTTGAGATGGATGTACTTGAGAAGAACAACACTTGGGATCTAGTGAGCCTACCCGATGAAAAGAAGCCAGTTGGATGTCAGTGGGTGTACACTGTGAAATATAATTCTGATGGCACCTTAGAATGATACAAGGCAAGGTTAGTGGCTAAAAGATACACTCAGACTTATGGGGTTGATTATTTGGAGACTTTTGCTCCTGTGGCTAAAATGAACACGGTCCGAATTTTGTTGTCATTGGCTGTCCATTATTCTTGGCCACTACAACAGTTTGATGTGAAGAATGCCTTTCTCCATGGTGATCTTCAAGAAGAGATCTATATGGAGATCCCTCTAGGCTTTTCCTCACCAACAGAAAAAAACATGGTCTGCAAGTTGAAGAAAGCATTGTATGGACTTAAACAGTCTCCACGAGCTTGGTTTGGCAGATTCACAAAGGTCATGCTTACCTTAGGTTACAAGCAAAGCCAAGGCGACTATACCTTTTTTGTGAAATATTCTGCTTCAGGGGGAGTGTGCATATTGTTGGTGTATGTGGATGACATTATAGTAGGAGATGACTTGCTAGAGATTGATACTTTGAAACAACAATTAGTAAAGGAGTTCGAGACCAAAGAACTTGGCAAACTCAAATATTTCCTAAGTATTGAGGTTGCCCGTTCTAAGAAAGGAATTTTCATCTCTCAACAGAAATATGTGCTAGATCTTTTGAAGGATACATGTATGCTAGGTTGCAAACCTGTAGAAACACCTATAGAACAGAATCATAGATTGGGAAAGTTTTTAGAGGGTGTGACTGTTGACAAAGGGTCTTACGAAAGGCTTGTTGGGAGGCTTATATACTTATCTCACACTAGGCCTGATATTGCCTATGCTGTAAGTATTGTAAGCCAATTTATTCACAATCCATAAGAAACTCATCTCAGAGCTATGAATAGGATCTTGCAGTACTTAAAGGGCTCTCCTGGAAAGGGGTTATGTTCAAAAAAGGAGAATTTTTGACTCTTGAGTGCTATACAGACGCAGATTATGTGGGTTCTTCTGTTGATAGGCGGTCTACTTCTGGGTATTGTACCTTCATAGGAGGTAATCTTGTAACTTGGAGGAGCAAAAAATAAAATGTGGTTGCCAGGTCTAGCGCAGAAGCTGAGTTTAGGTCTATGGCACTTGGAATTTGTGAACTTCTATGGTTGAAGATAATCTTGGATGATCTTAGAATTAAATGGGAAGGTCCAATGAAGCTTTATTGTGATAACAAGTCAGCTATTAATATTGCTCACAATCCAATACAACACGACCGCACAAAACATATTGAAGTTGACAGACATTTTATTAAAGAAAAACTTGGCAGTGGTTTAATTTATACTCCCTTTGTTTGTACTAGTGACCATCTTGCTGATGTGCTCACTAAAGGCTTATTTGGGACAACATTTCACCAATTAATCTGCAAGCTTGGAATGGATGATATCTATTTACCAACTTGAGGGGGAGTGTGGGAAAATTAGGTTAGCTATTGTAATTAGGTTTTCCTTATTTGATCCTAATTAGGTTTTCCTTATTTGATCCTAATTAGGTTTTCCTTTCTAGACTAGGTTTTTCTTGTATAAATAGTAGTTGTAACAGCCTTGTAAATTAACTCAATAGACATATTTTTGAGTTCTTCTTACAGTTAGAAGCTGTTGATCTTGAGAAAAAGCACAATATGGAGATTTCGGAGCTCCGCAAGACCATAATGATGATGACGGCTAGCTTAAATATATTCCAAGGTCAATTACCTTGAAGGAGTAAAGATTGGGCCACTTCGTCTGCTAGTGTAGAGTATAATGCTGATGCTGTTGTTGATAATGATTGAGATAAAGACGACGACGGTGGTGATGATGAAGATGATGAAATTGATGATGGTGGTGCAAGCGACGATTAGGTGAATGGTATATGCAACGGTGTCAACTCGCCCGGCTGGGCAAGCTTGTCAAAGCTTGCTACTATAGCAGGCTACTAGGCCCGGGACCATCTTGACGTGGGCTTGGGCCTGGTCCTGGAACTGGCTTAAAGTGGGGATGAAGGGCCCAACTCGGCCTATGAACCTAGTTATGATGGGTTGGGCCTAGGCTGGGCTTTTCATGGGCTAGGTTTGGTGGGCCTGACTGTTTTTTTTCACTTTCAAATTTGTATTTTTTTTTACGTAGTTATTCATATTCTATGTCTTTTATTTTGTTTTTGTTTATTTAGTTTTATCATTTTAATTAAATATTTAAATTTATTTTATTTATCTAGTTACTTATGATAAAAAAATATTACATAAAGAAATAATATATTTATTAAAAATTTATTAAGAATAAGAAGAGAAATCAATAAATTTGGATTAATGAAATGATTTTATATATAAATTGGTCAAATTATTGGTAAGGTTTAAACTAAAATTATAACAAAGTTACTTATTAAAAAACTAAATTATACTATATATATATATATAACATTAGCTAGGCCTGAGATTGGCCCGAGCTGGGACTAGGTTGGGGCCTCGGTAGGCCTGTTAATAGGTAGGGTTTTACCCTACCATAACCCTAATCCTAAAAATACCTAATTTAATATACCATATACCTTACCCTAACCTATTTAAATACTTACTCGTTGAGTATGTGTATTGGGTTTATTCTATTTCTTGGGTAGGGTATGGATCCTATCCAATCATATATTTTTTTTTATTTACCTTTTTTTGATATTGTATTTTTTTTTAACTCTCACACACAGTTAACACATACACACGCATTTGCACACACTGCACACACACAGTTTTCATGCACACACTGCACACTGTGTGTGTGTATGTGTGCAGTGTGTGAAACTATGTATTTTCACACACACTGTGTGTGTATGTGTGCAGTGTGTGTGTGTGTGCGCAGTGTGTGTAGTATGTGTGCAGTGTGTGAAACTGTACATGTGTTTTCACACACGCACATGCATACTGAATATGTGTGCAGTGTGTGTGTGAAAATTGTATGCAGTATGTGTGTGTGCGTGTGCAGTGTGTGTGTGTGTGAAAATTATGTGTAATGTGTGTGTGTGTGTGAGAGAAAATTATGTGCAGTGTGTGTGTATGAAAACTGTGTGCAGTGTGTGTGTGAAAAGTGTGTCAGTTTAGTGTGTGTGTGTGTGAAAAATATGTGTGCATAATGTGTGTGAAAAATGTGTGCAATATGTGTGTGTGTGTGTGAAAAATATGTGTGCGGTGTGTGTGGTGTGTAAATATCCATTGGGTAATGATGTGTGTAGTGTGTGAATATCCATTGGGTATTATTACCCAATGGGTAGGAATGGGTAAGGTCCTACCTGAACCCATTCATTTGTAGTAGTATGGGTTGGGGTATGGTATGGGTAAATTTTAGAATTTTAGAGTATGGATAAAAAATAAATGAGTATGGGTAGGGTAAAATCCTACCCATTGACAGGCCTAGGCCTTGGCCAGGCTGGGCTGGGCTTGCAATAATAAATCCAATTGGCGCCCATGTATACACCCATAAACTGGCCCAACCTGCCTCATATGGTTCATGGCCTAGCCAAGATGGGCTGGGTCGTCAGGTTAGTGGGTCAGCCGGACCCGTTTGACACCTTTAGGTATATGTGTTGTTTGATGTGTTTAATTGGGAGACAACATTACTTAATTTTTACTACTATTGTAGCATGACATATGTTTTGTTGGAATGATTGATTGTATTATAATATTGCATTTGTGTAACAGTGTTGTTATTATTTGTTTAGTTTGTTGGTATTTGATTTGTTCGATTTTGTGATAAAAAAATGTGCAGATTCTAGAGTGAAGGAAACTAAAATGTACAATAGAGCTACTATCAAAAATAGTGACGAAATTAGTTACTGAAATTTCTGTGGCTAATACCTCTTGAAAGTGGCCATGGATTTTTTTTTTTTTGAAAAAAATTAAAGTTAGCCATAGTTATTTCCGTTGCTAATTTTTATGTGGCCAGTTTTGTTTTTTCTTTGACAAAGAGTAAAATTAGCCAAGAAAAATTCTATGGCTAACTTTAATTTTATTTTCAAAAAATAAAGTTAGCCACAGAAATATCCATGGAAAAATTTGTTTCGTGGCTAATCCGTAGTTTAACTGTCTTTTTCTAGTAGTGCTCACCCCTTCCCCAAACTTATGTGAGTAAAAATTTATAGATGTTTTTTTTAAATTTTGAATTCTCCTTCCCCAAAAAAAATCATAAAAATACCTTTAATTAAGGATGGAGGCAGAAATTTTTATTTATAGTGGAGCGAGATCAAATTTCAGTAAAATTTTAAAGGTATTTTCATTATTTGTGTGTGTGTGGGGGGGGGGGGGGTTAGCAACTGTTCCCTCCAGCCCCCCTCCTGGCTCCATCTTTGCCTTTAATATTTTATAGAAATTTGATTTCGATCTCTCAAATCAAAAATTCTAGCTCCGCCCTTGGCTTGAATCATGACATCTGTTAAACAAGACAATTTGAGGAGTGGCTACATGAAATACATCATAGTTAAAATTTAATATAGTTTATTGAGGCATTTTTACGAAGTGTCATAGTAAGTTCACAATCGAGACACTTTTTAGAGAGTGTTTGGCAAACTTAAAAGCTCTTCAAAATATCTTATAAGATGTTTGAGAGTTTATAAACTTCTCAAAAGTATTTGGTAATTTTTCAAAGTGAATGAATTTATAAGTTCTAATAATAAATTGTTATGAGCTTATAAACTCCAAAATAAAAGTAAGCTTCTCAAACTTATTTTTTAAATAGCTTATAAATTGTCTAATTCTAAAGATAAAATGACATAAATATCTTAATTATTTTTTCAATAGTATTTTTTACTATCTCAAAAAATATTTATTTTCATGAAATTAGTTTTACTTTATTTTCTCTTGTCATCATTATACTTCAAGAAATTTGTAAGCTTTCATTTTTACAAAATAGAATTACAACTTATAAGCTCCAAAAATATTTTATATGCTATAGGATCTTATTTTATTCAATCACTTTAATAACTTATTTTTAAAATAAGCCTAAAATAATAATGCTAAGGCCAATCCTACTTATATTACTTCTTTCATTGTATTTTCTTTAAAATAATAACTCTTCATTTAGTTTTTCTTTTCTAATTTGATTTTTTTTCTGCAGTTCTACTATCTAGATCGAGAATTTATAAAATTCATGTTTACTATAATAAAAAAATGTTGATTATACTTTGAATTTTTTCATGAAAAATATTTAAAATACTGTTTCAAAATATCTCTCTCTTTTGTTTTTTCTTTTAATACAAAAGACAACTTACAAGGGAATATAAACATTGAAATACTTAAATAAAATAAGACAAAAATGATAAATTGAAATGATACAGCTGATTATCATATTTAATAGATTTTATTGTCTTCTTTAGATTCTATTGAACCATTTTAATTTCCAAAAAAAAAATAAATAAATAAAAACAGTTGATTTATATTCTAACTAATAAATAATAATTATAAAAAAAATGAAACATTGATCAATAATCTTATGTGAGTAAGCATTACAAATAATTCGAAACTCTAAATTTTATAAGTACTGTTGCATGAAAAAAATTATATGTAAGAAACTTTTACATATTATTTTCTTAGCATTGTTTGATGAAATAATTTAATTTGTATTTGGGACTTTTTTGGCCTAATAAAAGATGAATAGCATACTTATATATTTGTATTGTGATGGATGGATTCATAGTAATATAATTAGTGCCTCTATTGAGTTAAAATTAACATTTTCAAGACAAAAAATTAGAGTAATAATGATATAATAATACATTATGATTGATACATACAATTTTTAAATTCTAGCATAGTCAAAGTTTATCATGGCCTTAAAATTTAGTAATTTTTTTTAAAAAAATTAATGGTAAAAGGGAAAAAAATTGAATTTAAAATCACAAATTTTAAGAAAAATATAGTACAAGTAATATTAATCATTGATATCAAATTACCATTTTAATAATTTATAAACTTAGCAATCCCAACTTCCTTATTAGTTAAAAATTATCCCCTTGTCTAATAATTTTGAAACATCGTAATTCCTTAACCGCAATTTGTTCTTATTTATAATAAACCCAATAGAATTTCACAAATTTTTGGTGGTAAAATTAATTAAACTTTCAAAATCTTATAATCTTCCTCTAAAAATTGTATATTAGTGACAATTTCAATTAAAAAACAATTGTTTATTATTTTTTTCCCGCAAACGTGACTACTTTTTGAAATATCTCCGTCTACACAAGTGGAGTCACCTTTATAATTCCTAAAAATAAATAAAATACCCACTGACTATCACATTTGTTACCACGATCATAGTAACTTATGGTAGACTCTCCTTTGCAAAAGCTTATAATGATTTTCATTGACACAGACGACTTACTATAGTAATGAAGAACATCAATCAATATATCCACTTAGGAAAGCAATCCTTTTTGTAGATTTCAATTAGTCATGGTCACCATTATCAGATAAATAAGAATATATCTTGAAGAAATGAATGAACCGCATGTGTAGCCAAAAAAAATGGACCATTTTTCCTAATTCGATTCGATCCTTGGAAAGTTAAACGGATAGAGCATTAATTGACTTTTATGCCACATATTCGTGGGCAAGAGTTGTTTGTAATGATCACTAAAACGAATCATGCTTGGCTATAAGCTAAAGCCACATATATAGATTAGTAGATCTGAATCTTTACTTTGCCCTCTTCTGATCACTTATTAGAAATATACGGTCACAATTTTCTAGATATGATTCACCGACTCGCTACAACCCGTGTCTTAGTTTATTGCATACATATATATATATATATATATATATATATATAATTGCAATAAATTACAATCAATTAATTATATCAATTTTATCAAAATAAGCACAAAATATTATAATCAATGATTATCGAATATCAAAAATATGAAAAGAAATATAAAAAATACAACAGAAAGAAATTAGTATGTGGACCCACTTGAATAAGTTTAGTACAATAGTATCTTGTCAAGTCTTGTTTTTCACAATTAAATTTAATTACTTAAAGCTAAATGTTTTCTGTTTAAATATAGTAATTTTAAAATACTTTAAAAGGAATTTTTTAAACTACTTTATTAGTTTAAAAAAAAAAACAAAAAAAGCTACCTTTGGACTTTATATGTTGAGTGAAGTGTTTTCTTTGTTTTTTTAAATAAGTACTTTTTTTAAAAAAAAATTCAATTAAATAAATACTTTAATTAGAACAATTTTCATATTCAAAAGGAATGCGAATTCATAATATAAAAATTATGAAATTATGAAGCCTTCACCTTTCCGACGGGAAAGTTCTTAGGGCCCAGGACAAGAAGAGGCGTGCTCCGTTAGTTTGTTGCAACTTTTTGCTCCTTTTTCTTTTAGAAGTTTCATCCCAAACCTTTAAAAAAAAAAAAAGAAAGAAAGAAAGAAAGAAAACGATTATAGTACGTGGCTTTAGATAGTTAGTTAACCTTTTGAAATCGTGCGTTATCTTTTCCAGAATAGGAAATTTGAGGTAAAAGGTTCTACAAATATCATATTGTATCTTGGATTTTGTGCTCAAAATGGTACATGTTGCTTGCTTTGGACTTTGACACTGACTTTATCATAATTTGTACTTATAATAACGATTAGGATCATCGGTGATCGATTCTTCGGACTTTGATATTTGTATCAATTTTGTACGTATTATTAGTGAATAAAATCTTTGGACTTTGAGATTTTGTTTGGATAGATTTTTTTTAAGTAAAGAAATATTTATTTTTTGTTAAAAAAATACTTCACTTAAAAATATTGTGTTTTGTTGGAGTTTTTCTTTAAAAAAAAGGTTAAAAGTAACATTTTTGAAAGTTATCCTTAGCAATTAATTCAAAGAAAATTTTTTTCTAAAATCATTTTAATTATTGCATTCAAATTTAAAATTGTCTGACTTGAGAAAACAAAAATTCTATCATAGAAAAGCACAACTCGACGAACATCTTTTTAAGTCTATCTAAACGAACCCTAACTTATATTTTGTTTTGCATTTTCTACTTGGTTAAATTATTTGTGAATGACTTATATTTTGTTTTGCATTTTCTACTTGGTTAAATTATTTGTGAATGAGGTATTCTGATGAATATCTGCATCGATATAAATTTTGAATGCATATTAGGAAAAGGAATTTATATTAACGACAAATATTGAATTGGCAATATGAAAACTGTTATCAATAATATGTATTAAAAGTCAATATCCTTTAATTTGTCACTAATGACATTTAAACAATAATTTTATCTTATTACGATAAAAATAATAGTTACTGTAGGCAATTAAATTTTCGTCCACTTAAAAATTGACAAGTAGTAAATCAAAATATTAAATATTAATTAAGTTTTCTATTTTATATTTTGGAATTTTCTAAATTTAATTTCAATATTAAATAGTTGATTTTAATTGATATTTTAATATTTATTTTATCGATGAATGACAAGTTATTAAGTGTCAATGTGAAGTGTTACAGTCAATCAAAACTAATCGTGTAGCCTAAAAGTCCAAAAGCAGACAAATGATGACAAGTGACATATTTGGGCATGTGGACCAATCAAATCATGATACAAATATAGTAATTTTCTCTTTAAAAATAATTTATATCAAAGAGATAAATATCAAAGAAGTTGATAGCAATCCAAAGACCTTGGATAAATGCCTATAAAAGGGGGCCATTTGGGGGTCAAAAAAAAGACATCAAGAAGTCTTTCAGAGCTAGAGAAGAAGGAAGTTCCGAAGTTCTCTTAAGTCAATCTTAAGAAGATTTACAAAGATCAATGCGAAATTCCCAGTGTTGTTTGCAAAAGTCATCAAATCAAAGGCATTCAATCCGCGATCAAAGTGTTAGGTCTGCACATTGGCATTTCTCCAAAGGCAAATCCACAGTGATTAAGACAACGTTCAAGGCGTTCTTCACAGAAATCATCAAAATAAGGTGTTTGATATGCAATCAAGGTGCTAAACTGATAAATCAACGGTTTTTTACCAAGTCAAATTCAAGTCAAGTTCATAGTGCTCACAACGTTCTTCTTGGCGTTCATCGAAATTCTCGACATTTGATTCATAATTAAGCTACAAAGCCGACTGATACGGGATATATTACATGTGTCCAAACGAACCATTACCCAGATGCCATGTGTCCATTGCCCTGCTGCCACGTGTTATCTGGGAGTGACAAAGACCACAATCCTCCATACAACAACGTTCTCCTCAATCACATCTGTCATATCGAGGAAAGCTCCCATCTCGAGGAGATGCCATCCTCGAGAGAACGGCTCCTCAGTTGCTCACTTGATACCCCTAGGATGACATATCGTGTAGGAGTACAGTACCATAACTTGTAACTGTCACCTCTAACACACGTTACTAACCATTACAGGGGATATACCTGCCAGTAACCACCGGGTATGGCTAGGATGTCCATTGTTAATGTTGGTCCTGTAGCCCTAGGAATCGCCAGGCTCACCAACTCATACTACCTATAATTCCAAGGAGCTGACTAAGATCTCATACTACCTATAAATACCCTTGGTAAATTCTCCAGAAAGGTAACTCTCTCTTGACATACTGAAACTCTACTCAATTCTCTGTAGAAATCCGAATACTCCCATACCTCTTACTGATTTAAGCTTTAGAGGGTCTTCGCAAGAAACACTTCTGGCTAGATTCATGTATTTTCCATCTTAGCAGGACAATGAGCCACCAACAACTATCAGACCGTCACTCTACAGTCATCTCGAGGAGGGACTCCAACATCCGACCGCATCACCTACGAATCAGGGAAATTAATCTTTTAGGAGATTATTTTCCACTAAATTATATTATGTTTTATTTAAATTCGAAATATTTTTCATATATTTTCCTTGTATTAGTAATTTATATTTAAAGACTCGAAAATTTTGTGTGAACAATTACGAATTAGTATTTTAAAGTATCAATTTTGTTAGTAAGTAGTAGCATTTGTGGTTATAATTGCATTACAAGAAAAACTATCACCATAACCACCTGATTGATCAACATATGTGAGTTGCTTTTGAATTATCACTATACATATGTCTCTGTCTCTAAATGTCACTAACACCAGCTTAAATATAGTTATGGTCATTATTAGATTTTGTAGAAATAATTATCGTTGTATGTTAAAAACTTATTGTTCATTAATTTAGATCATTACAACCAATTTTGTGATGGAAAATAATAGTTAAGCTTGAATATTATCTTTTCCTACATTTGAACGAGACTCTTATCACAACATCATCATCCATGGAAAAAGGACAATTGTATTACCGCTTGCCCTGCAAGAAATAAGTACTTGAAAAATTGAATATCTTACCAGCCTAAGACTAAAACACTAAAGTGCATTCATTGCATTTTTTTTTTTTACGAGTTATTTGTAGTCCAATTCTAAAGTGCATTCAGGAATTAGAAGACAATTCTCACATCAAAACAAAGTCGTGGGCCCGGATGATAACAAACAGAAAAATAAATGAGACCAATAGAGCAAAGCAGCGTAATGATATTTATAACAAAAACTGTCCCGCCATCAAATTCTGTCACAGTCCCATCCCAAATGATCCTAATTATTGAAATTCACGAAGAGCCGTGCCGCATTTAATTTGGCCCACTCGAATCTCAGTGCAATCTTTTTTGCAGTGCTATCAAAGATCATATTCTCTCCATATATTAAATGTCACCATGGCATGGAGTACTTTAGGCTATCTATATCCAGCATGTTTATATAACTGGCTACATATGGTGAATCTGCATGGGATCGATGTGGGACGAAATTGAGATAAGGTGGACAAAGCCAAAGTCGCGCTTCTCTATGGTGCGTATTGCATTCAATGTAAATCTATTGAGGACGGGCGGATTAAATGATCTGGGTGGTTTTCATCAACTACTGCCCTTATCCAACGGTTACTAATAAATCAAGTGTTAATTTGCATTAAATTCACTCAAGAATTTCATACACGGGCCTGCCAATGTCATATTATACAATATGCTTAAACCAAGCAAGTATGCATAGAGTTGCAGAATAACATTTTTGATCTCAGTATTATATACATATATATATATATGTATACATATTTGCAATTTTAGTTCAATGTTTCAAAAAGTAGTCAAACTTAGTCTAGTACAATTGCTAATCATGGCAAACTAGAACTTCTGTTGACTAATTTTTAACTAAAACAGCATGGTGCTCGTTAAATCTTTCACGTGCTACTCACGTGTTCTAGATAAAATTGCCTTTTGGTCCCAAATTATAATGGCATTACCAATTTTAATACCAAAACTTCTCAAAATGATCAGAATTAGAGCCATTTAACTAACAGTTCAATATATTTTTCGTCCCCGCATTATTTTCACTAGTGATGTTTTATTATTTGATAATTTATTTATCACATACTTATGCTTATGACACAAAAAGTTTGGGCTACCATGCATCGTTAACTTTTTTAGTTAAATGATAAATAACTCAAAACAAATTTTTTAATATTGGACAAAAATTAAAAAAGAATACGAATTGGTGTGAATTCCGAAAAATTGCAATTTTATTAGGTCTCCAACAACTCACATGTCATTTTTCAATTCAACAAGTTTTGTCTCCAATATGTGATTTTTTTATTATTTCTTTATTTATTTGTGCCAATGGGGCCTTATCTCACCGCAAGGTAGAGGCTAGCCTATAAATCTTTAGATTGTGGGTTTGAATTCTATGAATGTGGGTGTTGTTTTAATTAGAATTAAATTCATTTTTTGTCCTATAGGAATCAACTTCGTCCATATTTAGGGACCATTTGGATGGTTTTTTGTTTTTTTTTTTTTTTTAAATGCTTCTCAAATGGCGCTTTTACAATTAAGTTTTTTTTTAAGCCAAACAATTTTGTGTTTGTATATAATAATTAAAAGAGCTTTAAAAGGTGTATTTACTTTACGTACTCTGGGGTAGCCTCTAAAAAACACTATTTTTGGCTTTTTTTCTGGTTTCAATATTTTTTAAAAAGTTCATTCAAATATAATTTTTTTGCTCAAATTTACTTATTCACTTAAAAAAAAGGCTATTCAAACGGGCTTTTATATCCATTGGAAAGTTAATACCAAAATTAGTCGCAATGAAATCAATTTTAGGATAATTTACGTCCCACCAATGACAAATTGGAAATCCTTGGTCAATTTTGTTGACGTGTCAGGCCAGATATGATGTCGTTGTGTTTTGAAATATATGTACATGCTTATATGGTTGTTTCACTAGATTTTTTGATGACTCAACTCTTAGCCGGCATACACTGTTACCATATATATATATATATCTATATTTAAAATATATATAATACATATAAAATATATTAAATTTACATGATACAAAAAATTAATGTATGTAATATATATTTTTATTTTTCTTTTTCTTTTTTTTTTCTTCCCTCACCCCACCCCCTTCCCCAACCCAAAAAATGTGTAAATAAACAAGAAAACACACATCACACACATTCACACACACAATTAAATTTAGCCTATAAAACTTAGATACATCTTTGAATTGAGCATATATTTGGATTGTCCATAAGATGGAGAACAATTATATGAAAACATTTGAGGAAAAATTGCCGAATGAGACGAAATCGCGACGCGACGGAGTGACAATGGGGTGGTGTGGGTGGTTGGGGTGTTCTGGAAGAAAAAAAAATATATACATATATATATATTACTAAAATAAAAAAATATAAAATATTGTAATATTTTTTATTCTAAGATATAAATATTATTTTTTATGTATTTTAAATTTTTTATATATTATTTTAATTATAAGTTCATTTTAGTTTACATTTTATATCTTTAATATCTATGTATCTATTTTTTACACACACACACACACACACACACACACACACATATATATATATATGCTAGAAATATTGACTTGATGCACGTGCAAAATAAAAAATAGAATAATTTAATGATATACTAAAATTTATACTATTTTATACTAAAATAGTAGTATTTATACTATTAGAAATTTTTTTTTGACAATTTTAGTAGATTAAAAAAATTAGTGCTAAGTAAGAATAATATAATTTGAAACAAAGAACTGAGAAAACAATTATAAAGAAATTAAAAGAAAAATATATTGAGAATAAGGGGTGATGAAAGAGGATAGAGAGAGAAAAAGGAAACAAGAAACTTTTATCAAACTAATCTGATTTGGTAAAAAAACTTGGGAAATTCTATCGTTAGTCACAATTCGTAGGTAACTAACGTTAGTCACCTTTAATTCAAGCAATTAGATGTGTGATATTTAATATAAGCCATTAATTTTTATATAACCTGCTACATATTGTACAGGTAAATTGGAAAGATTATCTGCTACACAGGTTACCAGGGGGTTTTTTATACAACAATTATTGTAGTAAACCATGTATGGGTCCACTAAATGTCAACCAATTAAATTTTTATTTTTAACGTAAAAAAGGAAAGCTAAAAATTTAATGCCATTGGGTCAATTAGATCATTCTTACTCATTCTTTTCACTTTATTGAAAAGTATAATGTTATTTTTTATTTAAAAAATTACCATGGTATTCACTGTAATTTTTATTTTTAATATATACCATGTTACCATTATAATACTGTAGTACTATTATAATCTGCTAATTTTTTTATATTTTAATACCATGATACCATAATTTTTTATTTTTAACTAAAATACAATGGTACTCATTATAACTATTGATTGATTAATTTAAGAATATGTGTATTAATAAGGGTAACTAATTGAAAAGCATGGCACAAAAATTAAAATACTAAATTGATACCAAAATAAATAGTATTTATAATTCAGACATCCGAACATATATACATTAATAGTTGATAAAAAAAATAAGGTTTAATTTAAATTTTAAACATATTTCAAAGAATGTGTAATATTCATCACGAATTATTTTAAAAATAAATATAGAATATGAACATCTATATTTTAAAAAAATGTAAAATATGGATATTATTATTAAGTAAACTATTCATATTATTCGTAGATTTCCCAAATGATTGATCTGTAGTGATATTGAATAATGTATTTTTAAAAGCAATTTGTATATATAAAATGCATTGAGAGGAGTACAACAAGCACTAGTTGATAAAAAAATGTGTTTTGATTATTAATGGAGATAAGTTATGAAACACAACAACAACAACAACAACAACAACAACAATAATAATAATAATTGGAAAGAATGAATATGCAGTTTTAAAAAATATAGTTCAAGATGGAGTAATATATTTAAAAGTATATTCTCTCCCAAAATTGTAGGAAATATGAAATTCAACTATTGGTCTCAATAACTATGATATATATATATATATATATAATGAATAATAATAGTAATAACTTACCAAAAAAAGGAATAATAATAATAATATATCAACAATAATTCAATGGGAGATAAGTATAACAATAATAACAATAATAATATGAATTCAATGGGAGATAAGTATAACAATAATATCATATTATTATTATATTATTATTATTATTATTATTATTATTATATAATTGAAATTAATATAGATCTAGCTAGAGATGTAATAAATATTTATATATTTAGAAAAGTATGTGCTCCTTGGAGATGGTAACCAAATATGAAATTTGTTTATTGATTTGAATAATTATGATTAATATGTAAAATCAAATATGAAGTTAATTATAATAACTACAACAATTATAATATTATTAATGATTATGGTACGCATTTGGAATTTGATAAATAATACCCACACTCTTCATACGAAACATCTAGTAATCATATTATACATTTTTCATATAATAATTGATGAATAATACTCTATTTTATCAAAAAGAGTTGACTTATTTAAAAATAAATCAAATAATTATAAATAGTTCGTTTGATTTTAATTTTTGTCCTAGAAATTGTATTTTATTTGTACCTCTACGAATTTATATAATTATTTTTGTACTAGTGAGTCGCTGTTTTAATGGTAACTTGAAAAAGAATACACTACAAGAAAAAGTGGAATTTTTGGCGAAATTTTCGGCGGAATTTCGGCGAAAATAGCAAATTCCGGTGGAATTGTTTCACCAAAAAAACCTTCATCGCTTTTTATTTTCAAAAAAATAATTTTCGACGGAATTTCAGCAGACATTCCGCAGAAAATATTTTTCAATTTTTTTAAAAAAAATATATATTTTCGGCGGAATTTCCGTCGAAAATATTTTAGTTTGTTTAAAAATAAAATTCCAATTGTCAAATTTAGGACTCAAACCCGGGACATAAACCGCACAGTGCCATGCATGTAGGCACGCACCCGAATTATCACAATATTTGGGATAGGTAGGAGTTGAACCCTCGCCTCCTTATTGGCAAACAACCCTCTTATCATTGGGCTAGCATCACTTTGTTGTCATAATATATAAATATTATGTATATAGTATTCAATAATTCAAATAACAATTCAACTAATAAGAATTTATTTAAAATTTGAATTTTTTTTAATTTTCCTATTTTTTATAATTAAATTTAGTATTTTTTATACTTTTTTATAATTAAAAAATTAAATATTATAATTTATTTTTTAATTTTCATATTTTTTATAATTAAATTTCATATTTTTTATAGCCAAAAAATTAAATATTAAAATTTCATATTTTTTTATAATTTTTTTATGTTTCGGAAGAATTTCCGTTCGAAATTCCACCTAAAAATTTAAATTTTAATATTTTTTTAATTTTTAAAATTTTTAGTTGAATTTCACACCGAAATTCTGCCAAAAGTTTTAAAATTAATATTTTTTAATTATTTTTTTAGTTTTTGGAGGAATTTAAAATTTTAATTTTTTTTATTTTTTAAAATGCCACCGAAACTTTTCGGCGGGATTTCAGCAGAATATTTCCACCGAAAATTTTCGCCGAAAATTGCATGTTTTCTTGAAGTGATATATGCTTATATGGTTGAATGTTGATTATTATTCACTCCTTATAACAACAACAATAATAATATTCATTCATGAGAACTCTTAAAAGAAAATAATAATATTATTATTTTTAAGCAATGAAATAAAATATGATGCAATTTTTATTTGATTGAGGTTAAACATTTAAATTGTATTAGAAGTCATTTATTAATAATTAAGGAATTTTTTTTTGGTAACTTTAATACTTAAGGGAATGATTATATATATATATATATATATATAGAGAGAGAGAGAGAGAGAGAGAGAGAGAGAGAAATTAAGAAACATGGAGAGAGAAAGATAGGAAAGAGAGAATCCTGACCCACATTAGTAGGTTACTCAAAAATTGAAAAAACCTTCAACTTGTTAAATTTTTTTTAACATTATACATGTGGCCTTTTTTTAAGGGGGTGACTAAGGTTAGTCATCTACGCTTGTGACTAATCATAGAACTCCCCAAAAAATTTGGGGAGTTCTATGATTAGTCACAATCGTAGGTAACTAATCTTAGTCACCCTCTTAAAAATTACCACGTGTACAATTTTAAAATATTTTAATAGGTTGTAGGTTTTTTTAATTTTTGAGCAACCCGCTATCATAAGTCAAAATTTCTCTCCTCCCCCTCTCTCTCTCTCTCTATATATATATATATATATATAACTTCCATATTCGATCTATCTCTCTCTCAAATCATTCATTTAATTATTAACCTTAAACAAAAAAAATTCCTTAATTATTAAGACTTCTTAGTATAAATTATATGACCTGCAACCTGTTATGCAGGTAAATTAGAAAGGTTACCTGCTATACAGGTTAGCAAGGGAATTTTATACAACCATTATTATAGTAGACCATTTATAGCCCACTAAATATTAGCCAATTAAAATTTTATTTTTAAAATAAAAAAGAAAACCATGATACTCATTATAATTTTTTTTAATACCATTGTACTATTATAATACTGTACGTAGTACCATTATAATCAGTTAATTTTTTATGTTTTAATACCATGTTACCATTATTTTTATTTTTAAGTTATAATTACCATTGTACTTTTTATAACTTTTTTTTTAATTTCAGAAATGTGTATTAACAAGGATAATTAATTGAAAATTGTGATAAAAAAAAATTAAAATACTAAATTGATACCAAAATAAACATTATTTATAACTCAAATATTCAAATATATGTTAATAGTTGATAAAAATTTACATTTAATTTAATTTTTTAACATATTTAAAAAATGTATCACATTCATTATAAATTATTTTAAGAATATACATAGAATATGAACATCTAATTTTTAACAAAGAAAAAAATTATAAAATATGGATATCATTATTAAGTAAACTATTTATATTATCCATAGATTTATTTCAAAATAATTGATCTGTAGTAATATTGAATAATGTAATTTTAAAATCAATTTGTATGTATAAAATACAAAGAGAGGAACACAACAAGCATTAGTTGGTAAAAGAAATTGTGCTTTGATTATTAATGGAGATATGCTATGAAACACAATAATGTAAAAATCGTTTATTGATTTGAATAGTTATGGTTAATATGTCTAATGAAATATTATTTGCACATAGTTTGTTTGACTTATTTAAAATAAACAAAATAAATGTAAATTGTTTATTTGAATTTGTTTTTTTTTTCCTAGAATTTTTATTTTATTTGTACGTCTATCAATTCATATAATATTTTTCATACTAGCGAGTCAATATTTTA
Organism: Petrea volubilis; assembly: GCA_026212405.1. Classification (NCBI taxonomy): domain Eukaryota; kingdom Viridiplantae; phylum Streptophyta; class Magnoliopsida; order Lamiales; family Verbenaceae; genus Petrea; species Petrea volubilis. The sequence goes on from CM047875.1 coordinate 5,353,743, forward strand.
ATGATAACTTGGAGAAAATATATGTACTTATATGATTGAATGCCGAATATTATTCTCCCTTTATAATAATAATAATAATAATAATAATAATTTTAGTTAAATTCATCCATGAGAACACTTAAAAGAGAATAATAATATTATTATCTATAAGTAATAAAATAAAATATGATGCAATTTTTATTTAATTGAAGCTAAATATTTAAATTGTAGTAGAAATAATTTATACTAAGAAGTCTTAATAATTAAGGAATTTTTTTTGTTTAAGGTTAATAATTAAATGAATGATTTGAGAGAGAGATAGATCGAATATGGAACGTTCTATATATATATATATATATATATATATATATATATATATATATATAGAGAGAGAGAGAGAGAGAGAGAGAGAGAGAGAGAGAGAAAGAGAGAGAGAGAGAGAGAGAAATTAGGAAATATGGAGAGAGAAGGGGAGGAGAGAAATTTTGACTTATGATAGCGGGTTGCTCAAAAATTAGAAAAACCTACAACCTATTAAAATATTTTAAAATTGTACACGTGGTAATTTTTTAGAGGGTGATTAAGATTAGTCACCTACGATTGTGACTAATCATAGAACTCCCTAAAAAACTTTATCAAAATAACTTAGTTTTCAGAACTTTTATCAAAGTAACCTAGTTTTGAATTTTATATTATTTCTTCTTGTTTTGTGATAATTACTCTATAGCGCCTATCTTTTGGCTATTCTCTATTTAAACCACTTAAGTTCTAAAATTAGTTTTAAACCAAGAGACTTCCATGTTGAAGATTAGGTTTGCATTTTAGTCTATTCTTGCCTTAATTAGACATAGTAAGGCTCACTACAAGAAAAAAACGGTATTTTCGGTGGATTTTCGGTGAAAAAAATTAATTTCGGTGGAATTTCGGCGGAATGAATCCGCCGGATAAACATTGGTCGCTTTTCAATTTTCGGAGGAATTTCAGCGGATTTTTTTTTAATTAAATAAATTTTCAGCGTAATTTCGGTGGATTATTCCGCCGAAATTTATTGTATATTTTTTAAAATAAAATTTCACACGCCCAACCTAGGAGTCGAACCCAGGACCTCGACCCCAGCTCACGTGCGTGTATATACACGCGCCCGAAATTGTCCCAAGTTTTGTAGCCACTGGGAGTCGACCTTCACCCTCTTGGTTGGCAAACAACTCTCCTACCGTTGAGTTATCTTCACTTTGTTGTCATAATTAATTATATATTTATATCAGACAACAATTCAAATAATAATAATAATAATAATAATACTAATTTTAATAAGTTTTTTATTTATTGAAAATTTTATAAAATTTATATATATAATACATAATATTATAAACATATATATATAGCATACAAATTTCATTTAATTCTAATAATAATAATCAATTTTATAATAATAATAATAATTCAAATAAAAGTCAAAATTTTAAATTCATTAATATTATTTTATTAATTATTTTTATTTAAAAATTTTTATTTTTTATTTAATTTTTATTTTTTCGCCGAAAATCTGCCAAAAAATTCAAAAAATATTATTTTTTAAAATTATTTTTAATTTAAGAAATAATTTATTATTATTTTTTATTTTTTTAATTTTTCAGAGGATTTTTTGCTGAAAATTGGTCAAAAAATTAAAAATTATTAATTTTTAATTATTTTTTATTTAAAAATATTATTATTTTTTTATTTTTAAAATTTTTTGACCGAATTTTTCGTCGAAAATTTCAAAATTTATTATTTTTTAAAATTATTTTTAATTTAAAAAATAATTTTTTTATTATTTTTTATTTTTTAATTTTTCGGCGTAATTTTCCGCCCAAAATATGCAAAAAATTAAAATTTTTTAATTTTTAATTATTTTTTATTTCAAAAATATTATTATTTTTTATTTTTTATTTTTTATTTTTTATTTTTGAAATTTTTCGACGAAATTTTCTGCCGGAAATCCGCGGAAAAATTCAAAAATATTATTTTTTAATTATTTTTAATTTAAAATTTATTGTTTTTTATTAATTATTTATTTATTTAATTTTTCGGCGGAATTTTCCGCTGAAAATTTTCGACGGAATATTCCGCCAAAAAATGGGCGTTTTCTTGTAGTGGCTAGATCTAAGCTAGAAGGTGAGGTGCTTCATGGATAAATAATTAAAAATTGAAACTCCTAAGCTGGTTAGTATAGGTGGGGCTGAAAAGAAATGAAACTATAGCTACATTATGCATATGCAAGAAGGAGACATTTAACAGTCATAATATGGATATAATATTAAATTATATAGTCGATATAATTGGTAATATATATAATTTAGGGCGAATTACATATACCTCCCCTAAGGTTTGGCGAAATTACAATTCAACCCACGATTTTTTATAAATTACAATAAACCCCCTGAGGTATATTTCGTCTAACAATTTACACCAACCGTTTAGGACCGTTAGGGTTCCGTTGGTTTTTGTATGTAAAGTTCCGATGGTACCCTTGAGGGATTTTTTTGTAATATATATAAAATATTTGGGGTTGTATGTTATATAGTACATCTTTGTGGGTCTAAGAGTAATATTATTAAAAAAAAAATTCTGTCTTTTTAAGAGTTGAAAATGACGGATAGGTGGGAGAAGAGAGATATCTAGATACATACATATGCAATGTATATACACATCAAAATTGAGAAATCCTAGAGGTGGAGGAATTTAGGCGAATAGTGGATTTATACATTTTGCATCCATCACTTGTAATTATTGCATACCGCAGGGGTTTATTGTAATATACACAAAAATATGGGTTAAATTGTAATTTTTTCAAATTTCAGGGGAGGTAGATGTAATGCACCCTATGTAATATTAGCAAAAAATAAAGGACAAAACGAACTTTATACATTTTCCATCCATTATTTGTAATTATTACATACCTCATGGGGTTTATTGTAATTTACAAAAAAAACGTGGGTTGAATTGTAATTTCGCCAAACTTCAGGGGAGGTAGATGTAATTCGCCATATAATTTAACAGTTGATACTCAAAATTATCTATAAAAAACAGATAGATTCGAAAATATTGATCTACCTCAACAAATAAAAAGATAATGGAAGAATTTATCAAAAAAGACATTTTAACGACAGGAAACAAAAACATTATTCCTGAAAAAAAAAACTCCTATGGAAGCTGAAACAACTATGTCATGAGATAAAAAGAAAAAAAACTCCTTTGGAAGCTAAAACAACTATGTTCCAAGGAACTAAAAAAATTTCATAGCACATCTTCACAATAGATATTGCAAAGGAAAAAAAGACAGGATCTTTTAGTGTATAAATAAATTATAAAACATTGGAGAGAAAGATGTCATGAAACCAATAATGTGGATGAAGAAACATGTATCCAAATCAAATACAATCCTTATATGAGGAATATGAAAATATTTTTCAAGAATTTGAATATGTCTTAAACATAGATACAGATGATGAGACTTCAGAAGCTGAAGAATTTTACGCAACAAGGGTTGTGAAATCAAATTCCGAAGAACATGATTGTGAGAGAAAAGATGATGAGAATGAAATATACAAGGTTTTTGATTTTAACCCAAAAAAAAGAAATGCATTTAAATATAGAAGAAATAAATGTTAAATATGAAATGCCCAGTACTTCTTCTAACAAAGAAGAATCACATAAAAAAAATCCTTGCCCAAAAAAAAATTATATAAAAATGACATTGTTACTCATAGAACTTGCTTAGACTATAAAGATAGCCACCCAAAACACTATGAAAAAATCATGGATGAATGGGCACAATCTTTAAAGTTTGTCGTAGACAACAATGAAGGGAACTAGTTTAAAGAAAACATTATAGACTATATTGCAGGAACTATCCAAGGAGATGTGCTAAATTGGCTAAAGGCTTGGGAAGAGTCTGAAGAAGGCCAATTAGAAAAAATACAATTATTGCAAAAATCAAATTTAAGAACAATTTTACGAGATTTTACTACATTAATAAAAGAACAATTTGTTGAAATAAAAAGTTTCTATACCCGTTATAAAGAAGTAAAATATATTTTCACTAAGATGAAGTTGTGAAATATCTGTAAATACACTGACTTTGTAAAACTTTATCAAAAATACTTTTGGATCCTTAAAACTAATGATTTGGTACACTGACTTGATCAATTTTTCATAAACTCCCACCTCCATAGGATGAATTATGCGGAAAACAAAACCTTGAGTATTTTGAAAAGTCACAAGCTAAAGAAAAACCCAAAAATAAGTTAAAGCACAATTGTCTAAAATTATTGAAGGCCAGGAATGTTGCGATAAAGTCCTTCAAAAGGCTTTAGAAGTTGAATGTACAACTAGTACACCATATAAAAAGAAACATAAGCAATTTAGGTTCAAAAGGTGGACGAAAAATAAGAATAAAGCAAAATTTTTCTCAAACAAGAGATATGCTAGAAAAAGTAACAAGGAAATCTACTAAGTTTAAGAAAACATGCACTTGCTATTTTTGGCAAAGGAAAAGGGCATATAGCCTCAGAAAATGAATTAGAAATATGTTCTGCGGAAGAAATATCAGAGGATGCTTGTATTGTTTATAAAATTGAGTCTATATCCTCTGAAGAAGAAGAAGGAGATGAACAAGTCTTACATAATGAACACTGAAACTCAAGAAGGGATTCCAAGTCTGTCCCTAATGAAGAACTAAGTCAAATCAGGCTTGGAGCTGTGATAAAGGAAGAATTAACCTTAGAAAGTAATAAACTAGAAAAATATAAACATTTAAAAGTTGAAGATTTATACAAGAAGCCTTGGAAAGCAACACATTTTGAAATGTGTAAAAGAAATTACTGAAACTAGGGCTACATCAAATGGTCAATAAATGTCCACATAATATTTGACAAAAACAAAATCAAGAGACTTAAGGAAAATATCCTAAAGTCGGATTCATTCATATAGGAATTAAACAAATAAGTATTCCTCCTTTATTTAGGCTAGGAATTGATTCCCTAATTCTTTGCATTGTTCAAGATAAAAGGTTTTAGGATCTTATCCAATCATTGATATGAGGAATTCAATCTAATTTGGTATCTGGAGAAATAGTTTTCAAAGTATAACCAAATTATTTCATCTCCATACAAGATAAAGATATTCAAAATACCATAGTCTTGAGAATTCAAAGACAGAATATCAAGATTGGAGGTATTTATAATGATTTAGGGATTTCATAGAATGTTGATTACCAGCTTACGAGTGATACTTCTGTAAAAACCAAAAGTATTGACTCAAATATAATTGAGCTTTATGAACCAAAACCTTTTGATATAGAAATCCAACCAAAACTCATAAATTAGAAAGATCCAAGTTTACCAAAAGATTGGTTATTTGAAAATTTCACTGAAGAAAATTCTGAAAAACATCACAGCCAAATAGAATTTTAGGCTTTAGGAAACACCATTTATTTTAGATACAATGGAATTGCTGCAAGTAGGAAATCATTTAGATATGAGTTTAAAGAAAAAGCAAGCAACTCTTAAGAAAAAAGAAAAAGAGCATGCAGGGATAAAAACTATCCAATTTCCTATTCTACCTGGTAGTAGGAAACTTGAAGAACAAAAATCAATTAGGTGTGAACAAACAGATTTTGTTTTAAAAATGATTCTCTTTTCTTATAATCAAAATAAGAGAAGGTATTGTTATATTGAAATTACTTTGGAATTCTTGGGCTATAGACCATATAATCTACCTGCTCTTATAGACACAGGAGCAACATCTTCAATATGTTAATCAAATGTCATACCTAATGAATTGTAGCAAATGATGAAAAATCCAATTGCCTCTAGGAATGCTAATAATACCACAAGTCTTATGGAATATAAAATCAAGGATATTCTATTTATGATAATGACTACGAAAGGTAAAAGTACCTTTAGAATTCCTAAATTATTATATTTTTCTCAAATGCATGGAGACATAATTTTAGGAAATAACTTTTTGTCCCAATACTTTCCAGTACGTACATCAAATGAAATTTTTTTACTCATTGGTAAGAAAAAGTCTTATACAATTCCGTGGTTACAATCTCATTATTTAATATGAAATAAAGGATTTATGCCAATCACGCGTGGTGAAACAAGCCCAATTCTAGATTTAGAGCCAATTGAAATAAATGAGTTAGAAAATTCACATTGGATTTATAAAACATTACATCCTAACTTTTCAAAAAATCCATTGTTATTGTGGGAAAAATCTCCTAGGTATTGTGAGTTAAAACTGAAAGACGGTGAAAAAATCATTAAGGTTAAACCTATGATCTATACTAAACAAATTATAGATGAGTTTCAAAAGCAAGAATGGTAATAAACTATAAAAAGTTAAATGAAAACCTAGAGTTCGATGGTTACTTCATCCCTAGGAAAGATGTTCTAGTTAACCAAACTAGAGGAACCAATGTATTTAGTAAATTCGATTGTAAGTGGGGAATTTGGCAAATTAAATTAAAAGAGGAGTCGAAACATTGACTGCTTTCTTAGCATCTTATGGCCGTTACTAGTTGACTGTATTACATTTGAAATATGTAATGCTCCACAAATGTTACGAAGATGGATGGATGGAATCGTTAAAGACCTTAAAGATTTTTGTTTAGTTTATATTGATGACATTCTTATTTTTCTCAAAAACACTTGAAGAACATAAACAACATCTAAAAATTATTTGTGAAAAGTTTAAAGATAATGGGACAATTCTAAGTCCCAATAAGATAAGAGTTGGAGAAAAGTGAAGTAGATTACTTAGGAATAATCCTAAGTTCTATAGGAATAGTTCTTCTACCTCATATTACTAATAAAATCAAACTATCCCCAGAGAAACTGGAAACATTTAAAGAGTTACACAATCTTTTAGGTTTGCTTAATTATGGTAGAAAATTTGTCAAGAATCTTTCTAAATGGGAAAACCCATTTTTAGAAAAAACTAAAAATTATTCAGAAAAATTAGGAAAAATATCAAAACTAAAATTGATTGATCTGAAGAAGATACAAAAAGAATGCAAAAATAAAAAGTTTTTTTCAAACCAAATGTGAAAGTCTATTTTCCAAAAGAAATAGATTTACTGATTTTAGAAACAGTGGCTTTAGATATGTTTTTGGAGTAGTACTTAAAATGATTTACTACAAATACTCAAAGAACAAAAAAGTTCAGATGGACTAATTTGTGCATACAATTCTTGTAATTTAAACCTAGTGGGTTGAATTATATTATATTTGAGAAACAACTTTAGCCATAAAAAATGGTATTAAGAGATTTCGGATAAACTTAGCACCAATCAAATTCCTAATTAGAATTGATAATAAAGTTGTATGAGATTTTCTAAAAATGAAAAAAGTTTAGGATAATCCTAAAAGAGTGAGATCGTCAAATTATATCTCTCAATTTTCTTTTGAAGTTATTCTATAAATTCTAAAAAAAATGTTCTTGCAAATTATCTTAGCAGACATCCAAATTGATATTAATCTAAAATATCCTCGACCGATTGCCTTTAACTCAAGGGGAGTAAGAAACTGTGCACCAAGAGGAGCATCAAGCACGATGCTAACTACTCAATATTAGTATCCTCCAAACTATCAAAATTGATATGTCCCTAACAACTAGTCTTAGTTTGTCCCTTACAATTATGCAAATGTTGTTAGTAATCCATCTCAAAAAAATTAAAGAGCCAAAATATTTCTATAACCCTGGAATCTCTAAAGAATTCTATGAGCCTTGGAACAAAGTATGGAAAACTTATATAATAGGAAAAAAGGTTGATTTTAAGAGATCTATGATAGAATTGTCACAATAATTAAAAAACAATTTGACAAAATTTGGCTCATGCAACAATACACAAGAAATATAGTTCTAAACATGAACTTTGAAAATGAAACTAATGATTCCCCCCTTGTTTCCCAATCCAGGAGACTTATCGAAGCTTCACAAATTGAGGTACTCAACCCTCATTTAGATAGGTTAGGAAAGATTGCAATTTTTGAAGAAGCCAAACAAGCCCAAATGAAGCCGTTGAAAAGATTAATAGCATGATACATGAATCAAAGATTAAACCATTCTTGAAAATGAAACTTTTTTAACATATTTTCAAAAATATCATATCAAGGAAATTAGTTAGGATATGCAATTATATCCCTTTTTACTTGAAGCAATTGAATGGGGATTAGTTTGTTAGATTATATTTACTCCAATGGATTCCATGAAAATCCTGCTATAATCAAACATGTGATCCAAGAAATTCCTGAAGAATATAAGAGACTCCTTCTTACGTCCAAAATTATAAGCTCTGTTGGATGGAGAGGAAAAGAAAAGTTTTTCCAACCACATAAAGTTTGGATTTTGGAAAAATACCATTACCAAAGTAAATTGGAAGAGGAAACGTATCCTGCAGACACAAAAACTGAAGAAGAAATTTTTATTTGGTCTTCATATTAGATGATATTTGTTCAAGCATTCAACTATAGTTTGAAGATTTTCTTGGTAAAGAAATCAATCCAAAGCCAGACTTTGTTATAGATGGAAGAATATTATTCAAGATCACATTGTTCATTCCGTCGAAAGAAAATCCTGAAGAAGCTAAAAAGTTTTTAGCTGATGTAACCCCTCTTCAGGTTGATGTCCCAACTATGGTAACTGAAAATTTTGATGTATATTAGGATTGAAATGAATTTATCCTCTAGTTTTAATCAAGATATGGTTGGAAATGATTATTAGAACACAATGGATTCCCCCATTAGACACAATATTGAAAATATGGTAGGGGAATAAAACGACAGAAGTATGGTGGACCCATTCAAAAAAGAATACTGAAAACGAAGAAGAATCTCTGCCATTAAAAGCATCTGTAGACTCCAACACAAAAAATACTGAAAATGATGCAAAAATTAAAAACATATGCCGACTCCACCACAAAAAGACAAAGGAATCTAGATTGGGGCCCCCTCCACTTTTCATTCAACCAAATTGAAAGGAGCCCTTGTAGTCTAAAATTTTCCTATAAATGAAGACACCCTTAAATAAAGAAGGAAATAAAGAAAACATTGCTCTATACATTGTCTTGAGAATAAACACTCTTGCAGATTTGAGCTGGATTTTATAGCCAACAATTTTGCAATCACAAATTATCACCGAGTTTGCAACAAACAAGGTGCAATCTAACCAACTTGGACTTGAAAATTTTGCAACAGACATACTTGCACACAAACTATTAAAATTCATCGCAAAAAACACGCTCTAGCTAAAAAAAGATTTTGGCTCGACTTTGCAACGAGTGCCATTGGTTGCAAAAAGTTAACGAGCTAAGTTTACCACCAACATTTTCTGTCACAAATTTGATGTGGCATTTTGAGACTCCTCCCTGTCGACGTAAATGGTGACACCATTTTTGTGATCAATATTTTTCGTTGCAAATATTTTTTAAAGTGGTTGACCATTTTTGAGACCAATTCCAAGAAGGTACGTAGCAACATTTGTAGCACTTTTTACGACCAATGTTCTCGGTTGCAAATATTTTGTGAGATGGTTCACTTTATTTGCGAGCAACATAGCTCATCGCAAATTTGGCGGGGCAATTTTGCAACCACCCTTGTGCATCGCAAACAGTGAAGCCATATTTGTGACCAAAAGTGTCAATCGCAAATAGCTTCTGAGATGGTTCACCACATCCGCGACCAACTGCATCGTTTGCAAAGGTTTTCTTTCTTTCTTTCTTTTTTTTTTTTACATTTTTCAACTCTTTCTTCCGTTGCGATTATTGTTCCGCCATTGGATATGTCTAACTTTTGCGATGACTTATATTTGTTGCAATTTTTTTAACAAAATAATATGAATAATTATAAAACTAATTCACTTAATTTTTAATTTTCATAATAGATTATAATTAGCACCTTAATCATAAATTTGATCAATTGATTCATTGATATAATTGGCCTTATAAATTAAAAAATATTGATCACTTATTTTGAAATAATGGACCAATGGCGCACACTCACACACACTTATATATATGTACACATATATATTAATAATTTTAGATAATCCCACCAACAAATTCTTTTTTCACACATTGTGGCCTTGGTATGGTTTTTTATGACTCTTTATGAAAATCAATTTGAACGAATCAATTAATTTAATTTAACTTTGATTTACTTCTTTGTTTTGCTTAATTTCAGTAAGACAATTATTTTGGGCTTTCTATTTCAAGTTTGGTTAACTTTAAATCTATTGCATGATTAACTGCCTATTTTTGTTCTAAGTGATATTAAATATTGATTGTTTACACATAATTAATTTAATTTGAACAATTTAAAATTTGATCAATGGCTACAATTTAACTGATTAATCAGTTCTTTAGAGCTAATTAAATTGATAAATTTTGAATCGTTTACCTTAATGTTGTAACCACTCCCAATTAATTTGTGATGATTTGCCGAAGAGGCCTTACCTCAATGATAAAATGGAGACCATGGGTTCAATTCCTTATTCTAGTGTTTTTTTTATAACAATTAGTCTTATATTAAGTAGGATCGTTACACACATCAGCTAGGACAAAAGGCCAAACAGATGATGAAACATCATCCATCTCAACAAAGTCCTCCTTTTGGGACATACCCCACCTAGCCATTTGGTGAGCGACACAATTAGTCTCCCTAGGAGCGAAGCAAAAAGTCCTGTATACAAAGGCACAATATAACGCCAAAACATCCTCTAGTAGAAGGCCAATCGGACTATGTGGGACGACACCCTTTACTATCTTGGCACTTTTCGAATCCCAGGAAGTTGCGCATGTCGCCCGGCCGAAGCCAAGACTTGTCTGTGTTCATCACGAAAAACCACGCCCAGTCCTACGACGCTTGTTTCAAATGAGTACACATCATCACAATTCAACTTAATCCAATCCGGAGAGGGAGGTAATCATCTCTCTTGTTAGTTCTGGTAATGGACTCAATCACCATCCACGACATCACCCCATAAATTGTAAGTTGGCAACAATTCATACAGGACCGAAGGTTCCAATCTCTAATTTCCATGCCGAGCATAGTTACGACTATATAACAGAAGCCGAAAGCCCTTGCAAATTTCACAAAATTCATTCTTACTTGAAGCCTCACCTAGGTCAAGTAACCAATCATTCACTGTAATTTGCACAGCTTTCGAGCCAAGCTCCATGTCTCGTATTCTATTCAAGTGCCCAAAATCATTCACTGTAATCACACACTTTCCTAGCGTGCACAATCATATCAAGCCCCCAATTGCAGAGTACACAACGCTGCACCATACCACATTCTTGATTCGCCAGAGTCCCAGAACAAGGTAAGAAATCCTTGGCCATTCACCACACAAAGTGTTTGATATTGGGCGTCACGTGCAGCTGCTATATCATCCACCATAGTTTGCGTTTTGTATCAAATGATGATGCTATGCCCGCTGTTGCTTCATGGAAGTTTTTAGCATTATAGTACCCAATCCGAACTTAATACTTACCATCTGAAGAAGGCGCCCAGAAAATAGTATCTCTCGATAGCCGCTTGCTAATCGGGAGTGAAAGTGCTCTCAATCAGCCCTTGGTTCCAGCATTTTCAACTCCATATTGATAAGCATCGCCACCCTAGCATCCTACGGGAGTGAGCATGGCACAATCGACCAACAATTATTTTCCCCCACAATCGAGTTGTCACACCACAGCGACACCGCTTTCCCATTCCCTATCCACCAGCAGGTATTCTTTTTTAATGTCAGGAGCACCACCATGAGGCCTCGCCAAATGAAACTCGGGCTGCCTATGACCATTGCTTAGAAGGAGATTACACCTCGGGAAGTATTTTGCTATAAGCACTTGTCCGCACAGAGAAGCTGGGCCCTCAAGGATATGCCACCCTTGTTTCATTAGCAGGGCCGCATTGAAAATACCAACTTATATTATTCACCTAACACATCATCACAAGAAATGCCAACTCATTTTTCTCACCTAACACGCCATCAAAATTGATCGGAAGTCCCCAATTTGTCATTGATGGGATGTAAATTGTCTCAAAATCAAAATTGAATATTATGGGACTAATTTTGGAACTAAAGCTCAAAGGGGACTAAATATGGACGGAGTCGATTCCTATGGGGCCAAAAATTGATTTAACTCTATTAACTCTATTCTATTTTTTTTAATTTGTACTATGCATTAGTTCATTTTTATTTTTAATATTTTTTGTGTTTGATTATCATTCATTGTAATAACTTGTTCTTCATTGTCAATACTAAAGTAATTAATTTGAACCTTTAAAGAAAATACCTTCAACGGTTTGTATATAAAAGGGCTTGACTATAATTTAATCTCCAACATATAAATTAGAGCAAATTCATTTTTGGTCCTATTAGACAAGGCTCTAATCACTTTTGGTCTTATGTGAACACTTACAATCAAATGTAGAGCCCGTTTGGATGGCTTTTCTTAGGGTAAATTATGGCAACGCCCCCAACGTCTGACCTTGATTGCACTTCACCCCCCAACCTTTGCATTTGAGCGAAACCACGTCCCAACCTTTATAAGTTGTGCGCTAATACCTCCCCAAGCATGATTCTGATAGAATATACGCGAATATTCTATCTGCCTTATTGCACATGTTGTCCATCTACCTTCTTTAAGGACATTATTGATATTTTATTTTAATGTGCAATATTTTCGTTTCAAGAAAAAAAATCAAATTACAAAAACTAGGGCATTTCATAGCAGTATACCCCCTCCCCTCTCCCCACAACTTTCTCTCCTTTGTAGAATCATTGACCCTGGCAAAATATCGTGGAATTTGAGAAAGAAAGACAATAAAATCCCTTTAGGAAGAAATACGCCAGATTATGGTGAGTTTGTATGTGTTATTTCTCGGAATATGTAAATTTGTGATGCATTCTATCGAGTTTTGTATGGGTATATTTGTTTATTGTTTTGTGAATGTTTTGTGTTTGTAATTACATGCAACTGTTGTTTACAATTGCTTGTTTTTTGTTAATTTATGTGCAATGTGTTGGTTTTATGAGCTTTTCATGTTGGGTTATGGGTTTTGTAAATGCATATTTTTGTACTTTTATTCTGTGTTGTGCTCCATGGTAGTATCTTTTTTCCAAAAAAAAAAAAAGTTGATGTGGTCCATAATAATGTGATTTTCACTGTAATCCATGGTTTTAGCTCTAAGGGTTGTGACATATGTATATATAGACTAGCTTTTATACTCTGTTTTAAGTTTGTTTTCTTTTTTTTTCTTTTTTTTTCTTTTTTGCTTTTGTTGGATTTTGTAGGTACCACCTATGAGAAATTCACTATAAGAATGCACCATTTTGGTAAACTGTGTGATTTATATATTGGGGGAAGTTTTGATCACTTTGAACATTGCTCTCAAGATGAAATGTTCGAGATTGAAATACATGGAATGGCCGAAGAACTAGGCATTAAGCTTGCATTTGTTAACTTTTATTATAGTTTACATGGGGTCAATGATTGTTTTAGGTGGAAGAGAGGGTTGTGGGAATTTTTTTGGAGCATCATTCAGATGGTGAGTTTAGTTGTAGTGAGTTAGGTTCTGAGGATGCTGAAAATTTACCTGACATCGATTAGGGTTTAGGTTACTTGGGTGATCAAGATGATGTTGCCTTTGATCAAAGATTGGAGCAAGAAGATGGGGTAGAATGTGAAAATGTCAATACTGAAGATTTAGGGACAAGAACTAATTAAGGGGCTTAACAAGTGGATGCTTTGAATGTTGGATTAAGCACTGATCAAGGGGTAGATATTGAAGATTTGGTTGATAATATCAATAGTAGAACTAGTGATGATGCTCAATCTGTGGGGGAGGACTCAAGTTATTCTGATGTGTTGGTGGATAGTAATGCAAAAAACAGTGTTGAACAGTTTCCAAATGTTGATGTCAACATTGGAGGATTTCAAGGGAGGAGACTTGAAAGTGAATGTGGATCAAACTCTCAAAACCAATCTAAGAAAAAGGAATTAAGGAGGCATGATGGCTTTCTTATGTTCAACACAAAGACAGATATGGATAATCCACAACTTCAAGTTAGACTATGTTTTACTGATGCTGATATTTTCAGAAAGTTGGTTAGATAACACTCCATTGCACATGAAAGAGAAATTATTTTTACCAAGAATGATAAGAACAAAATTCAAGTGACGTGCAAAAAAGAAAACTGCCATTGGGTGATCTATGCCTCAATGATATATAGAGAAGACACAATGCAAGTGAAAACAGTTCACAGTGTTCATGAATGTTCAACATCAGAGAGGGTATTAACTGCTAATTCAACATGGTTGGCTAATGTAGACAAGGATAAAATTATAACAAATCCAAATTAGCCAGTGGATTCAATGCTTTCAGTTGTGTAAAAAGCAAAAAAAAAAAAAAAAAAAAAAACTTCTATTTAGTAGGTTCCAAATATATAATGCTAAGACAAGGGATAAATATTTTTTACCATCCAAACTTTTCGTGTTTTTGGACTTTACCATATGAACTTTTTTGTTTACCGTTTGCCATCTAAACTTTGCGTTTTTTTATATATTACCATCTAAGGGCATTTTTCGGTGGAATATTCCACCGGAATTCTATCACATGCATGTCACGAGACTTTAAGTAAGGGCAAATGCGTCATTTTACATGGGATAAATACTTTTAACCCTCCAAACTTTTCGCATTTCGGGACTTTACCATATAAACTTTTTTGTTTTTAGTCATTTGCCATCTAAACTTTGCATTTTTGACATATTACCATCTAAGGGCATTCACATGTATGTCATGTGATTTTATCCAGCTGAAATAACGCATTTGCCCTTAGCTCCACCGAAAAATGTAATATGTAAAAAAACACAAAGTTTAGATGGTAAACGGTAAAAAAACAAAAGTTCATATGGTAAAGTCCAAAAACACGAAAAGTTTGGAGGGTAAAAAATATTTATCCCCTAAGACAAAGGTGGCAGAAATTTCAACAGGAACTGTCCAAGATCAGTATAGCTTGCTTTAGAGGTATGTGGCAGAAATTGTATGAACAAATAAAGACAAAACAGTGAGAATCAAGACAAGTTAGTTGATGGAGAAGATGTATTCAAAAGATTTTACATATGTTGGGATGTCTTGAAAAGGGCATGCTTGAGGGATGCAAGCCTGTCATATGCCTTGATGGCTGTCATTTAAAGACTGTAATGGAGGCATATTGTTGTGTGCTATTGGGATAGATCCTAGTAATTGTATCTATCCATTTGCCTGTGCTATGGTTGAAAAGGAGAAGGAAAACACATATATATGTTTTAGAGCTTTTAATAAGGGATTTGGGAATTAAAAGTGGCATTGGAACTGGACTATCATGAGTGACAAACGAAAAGGGCTTATAGATGCAGTGGAGACTTTGATGCCTAACTGTGAACATCGATTTTGTGTTATGCATCTTTATAACAACTTCAAAGCATCACATAGAGGATTGGCATTGAAGATGATAATGTGGAAGGTTTCTAAGGCCACCAAAGTTGTGGATTGTGAAAGGATTGTCAAAGAATTGAGGCAAAAGTAAAAAGAATCATTCAAGTGGGTTGCAAAGAGACCTGCAACACAATGGTCAAAATCACATTTTAGAACTTCTTCAAAATGTGACATTATTCTCAATAATTTGTGCGAAAGCTTCAAGTCATTGATTCTTGAAACTAGAAGCCATCCAATCATTGACACGTTAGAGAAAATTAGGATGAAGCTAATAAAATGAATACATGTGAAAAGGGATGAAATGAGAGCTAATAATGGAGAAATTTGTCCAAATGTCCAAAAACAAATTGAGAATTTGAAGAAGACTAGTATGGAACTTATTGCATACTGGAATAGACATGAGCAATTGAAGTGGTGAGCAGCTATAGTGAGAAGTACACAGTGCATTTGGGGCAAAGATATGTAGTTGAAGAAAGTGGCAATTAAGGCTAACCAGTGTGCTCATTCCAATTGCAGGGATTTATTTCATAGCTAAAAAACTAGAACACTTTGCCGATAATTGCTATTATAAGAGTATATTCTTTGAGGTATATAGTTATCTCATGGAAACCATTAAATAGTCCAGAAGAATGGCCTCTATCAAGCAAAAGACTATTACAGCCGCCTATGAATGAAAGCATGTTAGGGAGACCAAAATTATAAAATAGAAGGAAATATGCACATGATCTTGAAC
>CM047875.1:5370481-5403439 GCA_026212405.1 Petrea volubilis
AGAAGAAAATATGCACATGATCTTGAACAGGTGAAAGGTACAAACAAGCAGAAAGTGAAGAATGTTGGGGAAAGCTCGGGCAAACTAGGGAGACAAGGACTTGTCATGGTGTGTAGAATATGTGGCAGTCCGTCGAATAACAAAAGAGGATGCCATCTGAATCCCAAAAACCAACCTCAAACTAATAATGTAGAAGTGCCTCCACCTACATCCCAAAGGCTATCAAAGGTAAGATTGTTCATATGTTAATTAGTGAAAGTCATATGTTAATATTGGTTGTTTGTGGAATTGCAGGGTTCAGAGAGAAAACGTGTGTCAAGGGACATACAATCTAACCTTACTTAGTCAAGAAGGATAACAAGGAGTATTGAAAGAGATAAGCAAGTTGAGCCAATTGGTACCCAAAACTCAGTCATAGGCCCAAGAATGAAGTTCAGTCACAGAACCGAGAATGAAATGGAGTAAGAATGCATGAAAGAGGAAAACCATGGCATATAGAAAGAAAACGACCTTGTTTTTTATTTTGGTATTAGTGGAGCGTCTGTTATTTTGACAAACATCAAGAAGAAAATGTAATTTTGGTGCAAGCAAGAAGAATACGTTGTTTTTTGCTCTTTTGGTCTTACAAACTTCATGATGTACGACATGTTGGTACATTGAATTACATTTTTTGGGCTTCTTGTAGTCATGCCAGATTGATGTTGTTTTCATTGTAAACCTTTTATATTCAATTACATTGTATTTTATTTGTGCACACGGTGTCATTACATTCTTAGGCAAAATATTCAACTATTAACAACATATATTAATGCTAGAAAAAATATTCATTCCACATAATAGAAGGCCGATTTTACATTAAAATATGACATAAACATACATAATGTATTGAAAATAACATTACCACACATCCGGCTTAGACTATCTCAAAAGTCTAAACAAAACAGTTACATTACAATACACATCAATATCTTACAAAACATTCTAACCCAATATAATGAAGTATATAACAACCCAAAAAGAAAGCAAAGCTATCCACAGCCACGTTTCCCTCAAATTTCTTCTCCCAATTTCAGCCTCCAAGTTATTAATCCTATGCAATAATCCGGATGTTATTTAACGAGATCATTCACACATGGGAGGATCAATCCAACTGAAGAAATTGCTACCTCCAGTAGCCTAAAACATCCATGAAATTTTGGAAACAAATTATATTAACCCTCTGCAAATTTTCAACAAACTGAAGATGATAGAAATCAATATTTCTTACACAAAAATTGCTACAATTGTTGTATCTTCTACCAGACTTGAGGTTCGCCCATGAATTTCTTTCCATGATTGGCCTCCTGTAGTTGCACAATCATTCCATTTTCTCAGGTTGAGCCCAATTTTTTTCTCCTCCAAAAATAGCAGATTAGGATTTGCAAATGAAGAAGAAAGAGCCATATGTAGTTGGGTTTTGGAGGGAATGGAGAGCAATTCTCCATAAAATCCCCAACTAATGAAAGAAAATGTCGGTAATGCCCTTAAAAGAAGCACGCATACGGCACGCGCAACAAGGTGAACCGAATATTTGCATATATTCCACTGGAATCATGCTTGGGCGTATCAACACACAACTTATAAAGGTTGGAAGGTAGTTCCATTCAAACGCAAAAGGTTGGGGAGTGAAGTACAATTGAGGTTAAATGTTGGGGGGTTTGTCATAATTTGCCCATTTTTTTAAAGAAGAAGCACTTATTTTTTGAAAAAAATAGCACTTTAGAGAAAAAAAAAATTATTTAGATGGGTTTTTTAAAAAAAATTAGAAGCTAGAAAAAAAAAACGCCAAAAATGACTTTTTTTTAGAAGCTATCTCAAAATACTTTCAAATAAAAACATATTTTAATGCACTTTTATTTATTGTATCCAAAAGCAAAATTGTTTGATTTTAAAAAAAAAGCTCTACTCTAAAAAATACCATTCGAGAAGTACTTTTTTTTAAGCCCATCTAAATGGGTCTATAGTCCCACATTTTACTGTTTTAATCAATGCTAGTCTCTTTCACAAAATAAATAAATAAATAAAAATCAATTCTAGTCTCATTCTTTCTTAATTTCATCATTTTTGGTTTCAAACTCATCAATTTTTTTTTTAAGAGAAGTCTATTTTGCAATTAATCAACCAATTTTGCAAAAGGTTGATGTGGGTTAAATTATAATTTCGCTAAACTTCAGAAAAGATTGATGTAATTTGACCTAAAAATTATTGTTAAAAATTAGAGTATTTTATATACTTTATTTTTACTAGTTCTCCTATGATTTTGGATTAGATTCTTTTTTCATCCCATAAATTTGAGATAAATACAATTATTGATGCTTAATTCAAATGGATATTTTTTTATCCAAAAAGTCAAATGAAATTTGAGACAAGTACAAGTATTGATACGAAAGTTAAATAAGGCCTAAAAAGACGAGAAATGATATTTTTCCTAAAATCGTTTCCAAGCGCTTTCATTATCAATGTAATAAATACGTCCTTTTATATGCAGTCAATTTAGTAGTGATAATCGATAATGTTTCCAACAATTATCGTTTTCTTTATTAGCAGGAAAAGATCATAAATAGTATATTCACGCCAAAATATATCTGTTATAGGGACAAATATTGTTTGTGGTGATCATATTTATAAGATCAAAATATTGAGTAGTTTGTAAAAGTTCGATATAATTTTTAGCCGAGAGCTACAGTATTGCGTTTCAACAGTCTTGACGAACAATACTTTAGAGATAATTATGCTAGAACTTCATTTTCCTTTTTTTTTTTGGTTCAAAGAACCACAAATTTTATATTCTTTTAATTTGTCCGCTTTCTTTAAATAACGTAAACCTAATTCAATAAATATGTTATAAACATGATTATCTTTTCACCAATAAATTGGGTAAAATTTATTTAAATTCCTAGGGTTTGATTTCAATCTCAAAATAGTCCCTATGTTTTAATTGACTTCAATTTCATCCTTACTGTCCATTCTCCGGTAAGTATTTAAGGCAATAAAATGTAAATTGACCAAGATAACCTTTAACTACCTATTTATATGAAAAAAAATCAAACTCATCCTTGATTTTAAAAATAAAAGAAAAATAGTCCCTTAAATTTAATGTGAAATATTTTAATGCTAATAACATCTTTAAGCACTTAAGTGGCTCAAAATGTACTAAATCAAAATGGTGTAGCTTCATTATGCTAAATACATTGTTCAGCACATAATCACACTCTCATTCAAATCTCTTTTCTTCAATTGTCCTAAAAATTTTATTTTATTTTTATCATTAATAATCACAACAAGAAAACACGTGTTTTTTGGTAGAAAAATCTGCCGAACTTTTGATGAAAATTGGATGAAAATAAACGCAGAAAAATTGGAGCCATAATTTCATCCATTGTTTTGGCGAAAATTTCGCCAAAATTATGAAAAATTATTTTAGGTGGAATTTCGGTGGAAATTCTGCCGAAAATTCAAAATAAAAAATTCGGTGAGCATCACCGAAAATGTTAACTCTTGACTTATTTAGTTGGGTTTTATTTGTATATTTGCTATAACTACATTACACTTAATATAGTTAATTATTATAATGGTGTTTAAACATGTATGTAAATTCTTACTTATAATCTAACTTGATATATATAAGACTAAATTAATTGAATTGCACAAAATATTGTCCTATTGAATTGAAGAAAATAAAAGATTTTTTTTCAATTGAATAAGGGAAAATGCACAATTATTTCAATTGATTTGGACAAAATGTTCAACTAATTAAATTGAATTGGTTACATCCTCTAATTCAATCAATTGTATCGTGGAAAATAAGTATCATTTGACTTAGTAATTAAACCTCCATGAGATGTGCAATTGACGTAACTGAAATGAATACAATGTTCAATTAGGTTGGGGGTAATGCGCAGTTGTTTCAATTGAATTGCGCAAAACATTCAATTGACTTTAGTGGATTAGATACATTCTCTAATTCGATCAATTGTATAGCGGGAAAACAATAATCAATTGACTCAATAATTAAAGGTACCTCAAATGTGCAATTGACGTAATTGAAACGAACAAAATGTTCAATTGAGTAAGGAGTTACCCACAATTATTTCAATTGATGTTGGCAAAATGTACAATTGACTTAATTGAATTGGTTACACCCTTTAATTCTGTCAATTGTATCGTGGAAAACAAGAATCAGTATTTGACTTAGTAATTAAAGGTACCTAATATGCAATTAACATAATTAAAATGAACAAAATGTTGAATTGTGTTGGGATAAACGCACGATTATTTCAATTGAACTGCCCAAAATGTTCAATTGACTTAATTGAATTAGATACATCATCTAATTCGATGAATTTTATTGTAAGAAATAAGAACCAATTAACTCAATTATTAAATGTATTTCAATTGTGCAATTGACGTAATTGAAATGAACAAAATGCTCAATTGAGTTGGGGGAAATGCGCGTTATTTCAATTGAACTGGACAAAATATTCAATTGACTTAATTGAATTGGGTACATCCTCTAATTTGATCAATTGTAGTGGCGGAAACAAGAATCAAATTTCTTTTTAGTTTTTTGCCTAAATATATTAAAATTATTGTCCATTTTTTTTCAATTTAATTATATGAAATATCATTTTTAAATTTTATTTTTTAAATGCTTTGGGGGGAATTTCAATTGAAATTTCGCTGAGAATTAATTTTAAAATTTCGGCATTAAAATTTTTTCAGTTTAGTTATACGAAATATCATTTTTTAAATTTTTTTAATGTTTTCGACCTGAAATTCCACCAAAAATTAATTTTAAAATTTCGGTCTACCGTGATTGTTTTATGAGGGAAAAAGATAAGGCCCGGACAAAAAAGCTGGCACATGGGTTGACCCGAAGGCAGAACACGTTAATGTAAGTCAGTTTTGTTTATTACATGAAAAATCCGTCCTTAAAGTGCTAACATACTCACTAACAAGTGCAGGATGCTTATGAGAATCTAGTGGAGAGTCACCCTGAGATCCAAGATGCCGACTGATCAGACCCCTCAACACAAGAAAGCTAGAATGAGTTGTTCGATCAGGCAATCGGTCAACCTAATAAAAAGGGTCGTAGATACGGGAAAAACTATCAATTGAGATCAAGCAGCCATTATCACAACTACTTGTCACCCGGCAGCTCTTCCTCCCACTCCGACTCGGCGATGCTACAGTTGCAGGAGCAGGTCTCTTGATTAGAGAGAAAATGATGGATCAGAACACATAGATGATGCAAATGATGCAGTAGATGTTCTCAATGATATCTCAGAACTCGATGAGTGGCTCACGGAAGCACATTCAAGCCCCTCCACTGCCACAGTATGGTGTTGACCTCCGCCGCCGATGATGACGATGGTGCTAATGATGCCGCAGGTAATGAGGATGACTACGATTAGCATTCATTTCGAATTGAAACAATTTCGCTTTTAAGTATACTAATATTTTGTTTGAATATGTTATTCGTACATTTGTTCCATATTGTGGCATTCGTATAAATTGTGTTATTGATACATTTTCAATTTTAATTATAATATTTTTCTTTCGTAAATTTTTAATATTTCATGTCATTGGTTTATGTAACAGGAAAAAAATATATAAAAAAAAAAAAATTTCGAGCCGAAATTTTTTCAACAAGAAAAATAAAAAAAAATCAAAATTTTGCTGAAAATAATTTTAATTAAAAAATAAAAAAAACATATATTTCAATAGAATTTCAACCGAAATTTTGACGAAATATTTTTAATTAAAAAAAATCAACAGAATTTTCACTGAAATTTTCAAAATATTTTTATCTCAGCAGTTGTCGAAAACCCACCGGAATTCCACCGATTATACTCTGCCAAAATTCTAATGAAATTTGAAAAGCGATGAAGATATTTTCAGCAGGAAATTCCTGCTTTTTCTTGTAGTGAAAGTTCATTTTTATTATCAAATAAGTAATTGGATTTTTTTTAACAAATACATGATTTCTTCATAGATGACAATCTTGGATGCAAACCTGGGTTACCTCAATTTTTGCTTCCAGTGACAAATCTGGGAGCATCAATTGGAAGCTCAAGCAACTTGTTTGGCACTTTGGATAATTTGGAAAAAGCTACCTAAATGCGAATTATTGAATAGCGCTTTTGGTTATTCAACTTATGAAATATAACAATATGTGTAGAGATTGCTCCACGTAATGAATACAATCAATAGAAGAATTGAATCAAAGAACCGAAAATTAGAAGATAATTGAAAACACAATAAGAAATGGCCTTGTTTTTGCCATCTTATTTGAACAATATCATAATCAAATAACCATCAATATGCACAATATCACACCATTGCCTTATTTCTTCCATTCTTCATTTTTTTTTTCTGCCATCTACATTCTATAAACAAAACTAAGACTCCTACCACTATTATAGGCTATATTAAAAAAAAGAAAACACGAGTAGAAAACGAACTTTTTTGGGTGAAAATCCAAAACCTAAATTAATTTCTTCTCTGCGCTTAGAAGTTTCTTTTCGTTATGAAGTTCAAAGGGACGTTTTTTTTCCCTTTTTGATGTTCAAAAAAAATCCAAGAAGGGTTTTAGAAACTAAATATATTGTTGGTCACGTGTAAATTCTTTTTCAAGTCAATATCTTCTCATAAGTGGATATCTTTAAAAAAATTTAAATACATGGACTGTTTAAATTTCCTGGCATGTAATTTGTTAAAAAAAACAAATAAAGAAAAACAATTAAAAAAAGAAAGATTTCCTAATAATTATTTAATTACTATAAGGGGTATCAAATTACTAAAAAAAATTGTAATTTGGAGGGAGAAATCACCGGAGGATGGACAAAAGGACGAAATTGAGGTGAATTAAAATTATAGGAACTATTTTGAATTTCAAATCAAACATCAAGGATAAAAATAAATATTACTCCCATTAAAATATGAAAAATTAATGAATCAAACATAAATTAGGATATTGTGGTGAAATTAGATACAAATGATATAATGAACATGAAATATCATTGATATATACTACTAAAAGGTGACTTTCACGTAAAACATTACTTTAATGATATTCATTTTATAAGAAAAATGTTAATACAATTTTTAATTGTAAGTTGGAAGAAACTTGAGGAGTGATCATTGACTATTAGGTTGCTTGCCTTCTCAAATTTCCAAAAAAAAATGGCAATTATTAGAGAATATATACACATATACATATATATATATATATATATCTGTGTGTGTGTGTAATGGGTATCATAAATTCATTCAAAGTTAGTTTATAATTTTGTATCACTACAAGATGTCAAGAACAAATAATATTAGCGGCATAATATAAAACTGACAGTATAAAGTTGTCACTAATAACTGTATTAATTGTTGATACATTATATTTTATTACTAATTATGTTTTTTTAGTAACAGAAACTTTTATGATGTGACAATATTATTCAATGGTGGGAAAATTTATTGTTTTAATTGTCACCATTGATATTTAATGATACTCCTATATTGACAATTTGGTGATACAAAGAGTTGTCATTATACTTTTGTTACAAGATCTCATTGTGACTAAGTTATCACTAATTATCAATGGTGGCAACTTAGATACTATGTTGTCATTATTAACGTACTTTTTGTGACAAAATAATTTTTTATGACTAAATATATCTAATTAGTGATAACTTTTTTATTATCATTAATTTACTCATTTTCTTATGACCAAATGGTAGTTATTGTATTACTATTGATCTTATTATTCATTTAACCATCTAATATAATATACCTGATATATATATAGAGTACACTGGATTCAAAATTATTATTATTGTTGTTATTTTGGAAAAGTTTCAAATAACCCAGCTCTCAGAATCTCCTGTGGCGTTGTGGCAATCCATAATATTGCACATGTTGCTAACCTCCAAGAGACAAATATTAGTCTGGATTTCTCTAACATTTTTACGTACAATTCTTTTGTTACACTCATTAATATATGCCACATATATTATTTAGCGGTTGATATTAGAAAAGAGAAAAGAGAAAAAAAACATGATAAGGAGGAAAGCCGTAGATTCACTTTTTTTAGTCACAACCGCTCAAAAATAAATGTGGTGGGTATGTATAATTAGTGCACTGAAAAAAAATATTGTAAAAAATTATTATAGAATAACCAGATTGAATTGTTAAGACTATTAAAATAAAATTGTACACTCTACACTCTAAAGTTCGATGATTTTTTTGTTCTAGGCTTATCAGAACATATTGAAGAATGAATCAATTAAATCCTACATTAAAAGTTTAAATGGATCCCAAGACTGAACGCGAATCATGGACATAAATTTTTTTTTATATAAAATTGTCTATTGTGCATGATCTATGTAGAAAGATTCTCAGTATATTCCCATTTTAATAATTAATAAGGAGGATAAATGGATGTCGTGAAATCGGAATTTTTTTTTAAATTAACCTATTTTTATAAATCTATATTTAAAATACCCTGCTTTATAAAATCCTTTTCTTTTTACCCCTTTTAAAAAGTAATTTTACTATTTAAATAGTAATTTCACTATTTAAGGTTCACTTATTTGCTTTATTGCCCAAAATTTTTTAGAGGTTTTCTTAGGTCCATTTAGGTTTAAAAGAAATGAGGTACGTCCTGTTTTTCATGATATGAATTTTATTAGATTTATATTTTCTTGATTTTTAGCAGTTATCAAAATATAGTTTTCTAGAGTTCTTTCCATTACCCAAAGTTCTTGAATATCTTCTTCTATTTGATCTAGATTTTCAATATAGTTATCAAGAATTTCTTTATTAGTACTTTTATTGATTATATCAAGAATATAATCTTCCTTATCATCATATGTTGCAATAAGTATCCTTAAATCTTTAGGTAAATCTTCTAGTGTATTTAGAACTGTTATTCTATGTTTAAAAGTTTTTCTTCTTTTAAATTGATTCTTTATGATATCGAAATCTTTACCCATTTTATATGCACAAAATGGTAAAATATGTTCACAAAGTTATGATTAATAATGAAGTACTCTAAAACCATAAATTTTCATAAAACAAGCAGAGAAATCTTAATATCTTAATCTTTTAAAATTCTATTACCTCCTTTAAATCTTCAATTCTTTAATCCTCCTCAAGACTCGTCTTCTTTCACCTTGACAAGCCTGATTGGTTTTTGCCCAAACGTCCTCCTGGCTTTACGGGACTTACGGCTCCAAACGGCTGCTGTCTCAAGCGGTGCAATCACTATTGCCTTCTTAGGATTTGGGAATTTAGGATAATAAGGAGAAATATAAGGTTAAAAGATTTTTATATTAAAATTTCAAACACTTGAATCTATGAAAACAAAATGGCTTGATTTCCTTCAAAGGAGATTTATACAAACATTCTTTAGAAAGGGTTACAAGGATTTATCTAAGGTTGTTTTCTCTCTAATTTTTTCTTCTCTTTGTTTTTTCGATTCTAACTCTTGAATTTTTCCTGATGCTCTAGAAGTGAAAATCCTATCACAATTTATAGATCTAAAAAGGTAACTATTCAGACTTTAAAGTTTCATTTGGCATCCACTGTCCTTTTCTCTATGCGCTTGAACCACGTCTTCTTTATCTTTACGCGTCGTCTTTTTCTTCTTTATCTATCTGCGTCAAAAGTTGTCTGCCACAATTCTTTAATGGGTAATGACATCATGGCTTCTGTTACTCCTTGTGCTATTGTAAGCGCTTACATCATGGTGGACAATATTCAATTGTTTTGTATGCCTTCTTCCTTATAGCCTCAGTGCAAAGAAATTCATGAGATAAGAATTTATTTATGAATTCTTTTAGTATTGGAGATCTTATTTGTCCTCCTTTTCTCAAAAGAATCCAGTTGCTAGCCTGCATAAGTATCTCATATTGACATTCCCATAGAGACTCAACAATGGATCGAATAGCTTTAATGCCCATGGCCCTTCTTTCTATAATCCAAGATTTAGTAAACTTAAACGATCAAAAAAAATTTATTCCAGTTTCAATCTTTAAGTTAGTAGTTAAGACATCTATGGTGATCATGTGTTAAACTTCATGCCAAATTCACATCTCAGGTTATGGGGCTATAGAGTAGAACTTGAGAACGACCTCACATTTTTTAGCAACTTTACTGACCTGGGATTTAAATAGGTCGTCAAATGCAGCTATCTCGTGAAGATCTTTACCAACATAAAGAAGATCTAAAAATCCATAGTTTGCTAGCTAAAATTTATGTGGATCAGCTCTAAACATGGCTATGATTCTGGGATGAATACTACTTCCTTTGGAATAAAATAGTGTTCTAGAATTCTCCCATTTGTAAGCTTCTTCTGCCACTTCTTTATATTCCTTTTCCCATTTGTTTGCGAGAATCATCTTTTCTTCATTGGAGCTCCTGCTATTGAAGCTTTTGGATTTAGAAATTTTTGCTTCAATGATCTCTGATTCATCCTAAGACTTTGAAGCCTTACCCTTATGTTTCACGGAATCTAAGAAATCTTTATCAGATAAGGGTTTATTTTGAACTCCAGCGGACTCTGCATTTTCTTTTACTTTATCACTCACTTTTTTATCATCACTCATTTTTTCCCTTTCTTTTCATTTCAAGGAAATTGTTTAATCTGTCTTGAATCTGAAGGGCTTTAGTAAGACCTTTTTGAGAAATATCTAAAATTGTTTTAAAATGTAATTCAATCAATTCTTTAAAAGTTTGATTGCCATCAACAATGTCTTGACAAACCAAGACAATATCAACAATCTCTTTTTTTAGCTCATTTGCTTCTTTATCAAGATCCATCTTCTTTATGAATTTATTCTTGCAGAAAAACAAAAATTTATACGATGATCTGTATCATCAACACAATTTTTGAAAAATTGTCACTCATCAACGAATTTGAGAAGTCTTTACCACTAACCGTTAGATAGTGGACTAGCTGTATGTACAGTGCATACAATCACTCTATCTGCATTTAAAGGGAAATGCACACCCATATTATCCATTTTAGAGTTGGAGAACTCATTTTTTTCCAAACTCTATATTTCTGGAAATGAAATTAGGAAATTTTCTGAACCTTTTATGCATTCTATTTTGAAACTATAAAAGGACGGGAAAACTTGTCATCTATGTAGCCTTCTGTATTGGGGTGTATTTGGTAATTTATTGAAAATCAAAGACTGTATCTGGGTATTATCGGTTTGGACTTTGAAAGGTCTTTGATATAGGAAGAGATAGAATTTTTGAATTCCTTTTATAATGGCTAAAAGTTCTTTCTCATGGGTTGTATAATTGACCTCTGGTTGACTGAAAGTACCACTGATATACCTGCATATCTCATTGAGATCGGTTTGAAATACTGTTGCCCAATAGAAATCTGAAACATCCGTCTGTATTATCAATTTATCAGTTTCATCTAAAAGTTTTAATTCAGGCAATGTTTTACATTTTTTCTTTAGGTTTTTAACAATTTCTGTATGTTTATTGCTCCATCCTTTTGTATTATTTTTTTTGAAGCAATTTTTGTATTTCATGCTTCTTTTTAGCAAGATTTAATATGAATCCCTCAAGATAATCTAAACAACCAAGAAATTTTCAGTTTGGTTTCTGTTTTTCAATTTATCAAGAAATTCACAGATTTTCTTAGATATATGGGGTTGAAGTTTTATTCCTTCTTTATTAATTTTTAACCCTAAAAATTCTATTTCCTCTTTACAAATTATAGCCTTCCTTTCGGATAAGACTATACCATTTTCTTTACAAGCTTTAGCAAATTGGAATAGGTGATATTTATGTTCTTCTAATGTATTGGAAGCAATTAAAACATCATCAGCATAAACGAAAAGAAAGTCTTTATATTTATTAAATATTTTATCCATTCTTTTTTGATATATAAAAGGTGCATTTTTTAATCCAAATGGCATAACCAACCATTCGAATTGTCCTTGAGGAGAACAAAATGATGTATATTGTATACTTTCAGGTTCCATTTTTATTTGCCAAAATCCTGAAGTACAATCAAATTTAGAATAATATTTCTTTCTTTTAACCAAGTTTATTAAAACTTATTTATTAAGGAGATAATAACTATCTAACCTAGTGAAATGATTTAGTCTTTTATAATTTATTACCATTCTAGGTTTTCCACGCTTTTTCTCAACTTCATTTTCTACCATAAAAGCTGGGCTACTAAAAAGACTATTAATCCTTCTAATTAAAGGTGGATTTTTATTCAGTAATTAATTTATTTGTTTGTCAAATTCTTTTCTATCCTTTTTCGTATATAACATAGGTCTTTCCTTTATAATTATATTCTCTGTTAATTCTATTTTTGCTTTCAAATCTGACTCATTATAAAAAGCTAAAGGATGATCATTGTAATTTTGTTTTATCTACTTTATTACATCTTCAAGAGTTATTCTTTTTATTGTTATATTATGTATTTTTATCAAAATTTTATCATACGATCCACCAAGCTTCGCTGGCTAAACTCTGAATGGTTCATTTATTCTTGGTAGTTTGAGATAATGATTACATTTAGTTTTTAATATAACAAAATATAGATTCTGTGAATAAAACTGAAATTGTTGTAGGAAATCATTTCCTAACAATATATCAGTTTCAAGTGAATTGTACTCATAAATAGTATTTATGGTAATAATTTTACTTCCTAATATAACATTTATTTTATCTGCCTTTTTATTAATGTGTTCGTCTTGATCCGTAACACCCTTTATCTTAATATTTCCATTCTCTTGCCAATTAGTGTAGAGAAAGGATTGAAACAAAGTTATTTCTGAGTCATTATCTATTAAGGCATAGGTTGTTATATTCGTATCTTGTACTGCTATCTGTACAAAAACACTCAAAGGAAAATTAATTCCCTTCATATTTTTTACAAAAATTTTTATAGTTCCAATTTGTAGTGTGACACCATGTTTCTCTTTTTATAATAGTGACACTGATTTAAGAAAGTATTACCTAATATAATATCGTAATAGTCTCCAAACTTATCACTATCTATGTAACAGGGTACAATTATTCTTAAATCTTCAAAGATTATTGAGACTTGTATCTCTTGATCACAAGTTATTGTTTTACCCTCAAAGTTTTTATATTGAAATATTGTCGAAGCAACCTTTGCAATTAATCCTTTATTTTTATGTTTTGCAAGATGATTGCCACTAGCTCCTGTATCTATTAATATATTTGGTCCTTCAATATATTCTTGACCATTAAAATATTTACCATTTATTACCATTGTATTGGTTATATCTTGTTTAGTAAATTCTACATTAGTAAGAGGTATCTTACTAATACATCTTAACATCTTATTGATATTGTATTTTCTCCAAATCTATCTGTGGCGTTAAACCACTATTAGATCCATATTCTAGTGTTGGTTTTCTATCTATTTTAACTTCATAAGCTTTTATGTCTTCAATTTCCTCTATCATAGGTAATTTTATTGTTGTTATATCACAACATTCATCATCAATTTCTATATATGGTTCATCCTGATATATTTTACCGTATTTACTATTTGAAAAAGCATATATTGCTCTATATTAAAAGATAAATGCTTGACTTTTATCTCTGATTTTTATATCTTTTAGAAGTTGAAAGTGTAAACTTAAAGTATCATTTATGTTTTGATTATTTATATCAACACTATATTTAGGATAACAATCAAAGCAAAATTGTGAGTATATTAAATTTCCTTCGATCGCTCCTAAATGACTGTTTTTAGCGTCTTTTAACCTTTGGTCATGTAGTGAAATAACCATAGGACTATCTATTCCATCTCTAAATAAAGCTTTAACTAGGATTTGAATCCTACCAAGATAAACATATTTTAAAGCTTGATTTATTGAGGATTTAGTAAGCAAATTTAATCTAATTTGCCCTTTTGTATGTTCTACATTTATTGATCTTTCAACTGCATGATAGTCATATATATTTGTATTTTCTCTTTTTATTAAACTACCAAAAACCTTAAAAATGTTTTTAGTAGGATTAGTTGCATCTAGTTTTAATCCTTTTCTTTTTTCTAGAGTTTCTTGATTATAGGTTATTCTTTGAGCATAACCTTCTGATCTTTCATAAACTTCTATTTCTTTATCTGAATCTTTAGTTTCTATTATTCTTTATTCATTCTCAGAATTACTAGAATATTCTTCTTCTTCAATGTATATTTCTTTATCTACATTTTTCTCTATATCTGAAACTTCAGATAATTCGTCTTGAAGTTCTATGAATTCGGCTTCAATACTCCGAATCTTTTTAGGTTTTTTACACTCTGGTGATTTACGTCCAATCTCTCCACAATTCCAACATTGGCATTGTGAAAGGGTTTTATTTCTTTTATAGTTAGAGTTTCTTTTAAAATATCTTCTTTTTGGTTTTATATTTTTCCTTTGAAAATTATTATATTTTTAATGCTTCTTGTAATGAAACCTTCTTTTCTTTTTATTAAATCTTTCTTTATTGCATCCCCATTGACTGGGAATCTCGAATTCATTACAATATAAAAGTGAAAATTTTTTAGTTCTTCTATATAAATCTTGAGATTTATATAATTTACTTAATTCCGAAAAAAGAAAATTAATCCTTCTTCCTAGAGTTGAGCTTGAATCTTTGTTTTCTTCCTTCCATTTATTCATTATATATTTATTCCAATGATGTGGAAGTTTTAAAAAGTACATAGTGAGATATATACTCTGATCTTCATTACTATAATATTGTGTAAAATAATATTCTTTAAATTCACATGTATATTGTTTTAGATTCTTCATACTAAAAATTCTAAGGTTTATTAAATTAGTTCTAGCTGCTTCTTTTTCTGTAGAACTTTCTTTATCAGGTTCTTGCCAATTTTCTCCTAGAAATTCACTAGAGAGATAGGCAACCAAAATTTCAACTCCTTTATCTGTATTATCTATTAATTTAGTATGTACATTTCTTTTTATTAAAGCTTTAGTGTTTTCAGTTAATCCTTACCACCAATTGAAAACAATTCCATCGAAGGTAGCAATTAAATAATCTATTTGTCTATTTGAAGTTCATGTATCATCAGAGTTATATAAAAAGAAAACTTTCATAGTATTTGCCTATGAAATTATGGCTTTTTTAGTATCTTCTTTGCAATCTATATTTAATTTAGAATCTCCATGATTTATAGATTCACTAGAATTATTATCTGGAGTAAATTTATTTATTTGTTTGTGATATTTATCTTTCTTTATATGATCATCATATTGTCTTTTATATTTAGGAATAGGCATCATATATGATTCGTCTAAATCCATATTTTCTGATTTTATAGTACCACTTGGGCCTCTAGTTGTATTATTTGTGTTTACCAACAATTCGTATTCCTCTATTTCAGAAAATTCTATTTTTTCAAATTGATCAATTAATTCATTAATTTCCTTCATCTTTATCTGTTTCAAATTCAGAAATTTGTTCTTTAGGTGGATAAGATGATATAGCTATATCTTTTACTTTATCTTTCTTTTTAATGGCTTCTTCTTCAACTATAATTTTAGGTAATTCAATATTAATCATATATGCATCAAAGGAATTTGGATGTACAGTTTCTTTAACAGTTTTTAAGGGTTTAATTATAATTTCTCTTTCTTTCTTTTATTTTCTTGTCGAATTTATTTTTCTTTAGACAAGTATCCTTTATTAAGTCTTCAATATTTGAATTACAAATCTTTAAGATTTGAACCTCTATTTTTAATTATTTAAGTTCTTGACTTAGAACACATAGTAATTCAAGTATTTTATTCATCCCTATATTTAATTCCTCAATATTTTTTGTTGTTTTATCCATTTGTATTTTTATATATATATCCCAATGTATTTGAGCATTTTGTTGGGTATCTTTTATCTTTTGTTTGCAGCTTTGTATTTTTGCTTTATTCTCTTCTGTTTTAATGTGTTCATATTCTTTTAAGGTGTTTATTAGTCTTCGTGCTTGACTAAGCACATCAAAACCTTCATTTATTTGTTTTATTTTTGTGTACAAATATCGAATATGAATAGCATATAATCTATGTAAACTAAATCCCTTGATAAAATCAAATCCAGTTCCCTTTGATGTTTATTCAATTTCACTCAAATCCTATACTAAGTATAGCTATGTATTGTTAAGTAAAATCATTACAGCTCTATTATTTTTACAACAATTTAATTTTCTATTGAAACGTTCCTTTAGTTTAGCATTATCATGTTCCTTGACAATCTTCTCTAGCTTTAGATATCGCTTGTATTTTCTATCAAAGTATGGAAATCCTTCTGTATATATAAACAATCTACTCTTCATCATGGTGAAGGTAACTATCAATCAGTTTCATCACATGAGAAATCACAAGATAAGATATCAAAATTTATATCATCGTTGAAATCTTTATAATTTAAATCATACAAATAAGTGAATAATTCTTTAGTTATTAAAAGATTTATAATTGAAATATTTAATAGGTCTAAATAGTCCATATTTTCTAGTTGAAATTTTATGGCTCTGTTTGTTTTTATAAATTTTTATAGATCTTTATGGCTCTAATACCAATTAGAGAAAGGGGTTTTACTTTATTTAACTTTATGGATTTAAGAAAATTATTGAGTAACATTAAAACTTTACAACTTAATTTAGAAAACGTATCAAAGATGGTTGGGATTTAATGTTTTAAACATGTTTTTAGGTAACTTTTGTCGTTAGAATATATTAAAATGATCAAAAATACTTTAGGAGGGGTTTTAGTGAAATAAAGGTTAACATTTGGGTTTTTAAGAAAACATGCTAGCCCACATGAACAATAAAATCGAGGTTTGAAAAGGTAATCAAGGTCATTTTAGAAAATTTTTAAAAAGGTGGGTTATTTTAAAAATTTAAAAATTAAAAAAGTGTAAAATAAAAATTCTTCCATGAGATCGTCTTATTCATTGTATATAAAATATAAAGCATAAAGTGATTTAAGAATGTGTTAAACATGTGAAATATTA
The DNA here is from genome assembly GCA_026212405.1 of Petrea volubilis. Taxonomy (NCBI): domain Eukaryota; kingdom Viridiplantae; phylum Streptophyta; class Magnoliopsida; order Lamiales; family Verbenaceae; genus Petrea; species Petrea volubilis. The sequence continues at coordinate 5,387,546 of CM047875.1, forward strand.
AAATGATTTTTTCAATCGTGTCAGAAATAAAAAAATGAGTTAGCCTAATGGTTTCATTCGTATCCTAACTGTTAAATTCAATATTTATTGTGCATAAATGAGTGGGATCTGTTCGCGAAGTAAACTAACGTCTAACCGTATTGACCAAGGTTCAATTCATGCTCGTACCTAGTTTATATAGGTTTCAAGTCGAATTTAAAATTAAATCACTTTTAATTTGTCATGAGTTTGTGAGTTAACTTGTGAAGTTTCTCTTTAAATAGTTATTTTTATATTTACATATATTTTTAAACTCACATAATAGAAAAAAAATAGTTATAAATTGTTAGAAATGATGATATTTGCAGGGGGCTAATCTAAAATTAAACAATTTCTAATGCAAATTCATAGATAAAGTCTAAAAAGTGTTTTTTTTTTTTTTGTTAAAAGGCTGACTGTTAAAAATATCCCACATCGAATACTTAGCCTTGACAATTCAAGTATAAATGTAGTTAAGTTTGAAGTTAGTATAAACTAATTCACAAAGGATCACATATGGGTAGTCCAACATGTGTGTGCTGCCTACCCGACCCAACTTGGCCACGGGCGTGGGATCAGGCTCGGGCGTTTGGGCAAATTGTGTTGAAGGTAATTAAAATCTGAATTTTAAAGTAATTGTTACAGAGTTAATTAATGCGGTTTGAGAAACTGCATGGTTGACTTCAGACACATGAGCATGGCTATCAACACGTTTTCACATGTTGCCCATTTTATGTCCAGGTCCAATGTCTGTCTGCTGGCAACAAGAGTGGTTTCTAACAGGTGTTAATGTGCCAGCAGTTTCTAACATGTGTTAATGTGCCAAGGTTTCTACCAGGTGTTAATGTATCAGCATGAATGCTGGTTGTTTCCCGTCCCTATTTAAAGCTGCCTCTTAGTTCTCTACAAAGACACAATACACGACAGAAATTACTACTGATAACATTGTTCTTTAAAATTGATCGGTGTAGGAAATATAAATTTTTTTGAGTGCACCTCTAGTCGAGTGAGATCGATAAATCGGTTTGTTCTTTCAATATTGTGTGCTTTTATGTGCATACGAAATATTTTAGTTGATTAGTTTTCGAAATGAGGTTCAAAGTAATAATGCGGTTTGGAACGACTGGAATGTCTTATCCTAGAAGAAGTATCGTAGGCCATTGCACCAATTAGTGGAGTAAATATTTCTTTAACATTGTGTTTGGTTCTAGGATTTTAGGAGGGAAAGGAAAAGAAACTAGGAAGAAAAAGTATTTTCCAATGTTTGGTTACTAGAGAAAAAGAAGGGAAATGGTAAGGAAAGGAAAGTAGAAAGAAAATATAGCATAAATTGAGAAAAAATATTTTTCTTCCAATTAGGTGAGGAAAATGAAGGAAAATTATGTTGCTCTCTCTAGCATTCTCTCATTTTTTAAGCTCTCATCTCATTTGTTGCTCAAACTAATTTATTATTTGAATATATTTCATGCAATTTTTTTTTTGTGCAATTAATTGATTATTTGGATTTTTTTGGGATGTGTTTTTACATATTCCTTTAATTTACAATAATAACCAAACAAAATGGAAGACAATTCTCTAAAACAATCATTTTCCTTATTATTTTTCTTTAACAACCAAACAAAATAGAGAATTTTAAAATTCTTGTAGTTTTTTTTTCTTTCTTTAACATTTTCTTTTCCTCCTAAAATCTTAGAACCAAACAAAGCCTAAGGCTAAATGGCTCAACCATGTGATTCAGTCATTGCAATACCAAATAAATACTGATAAGTTTATTAAACTTTCTTGTTTATTTATTTGTATTCGGCATTGTATAATTGCTTTTGGCTATTGTGTATTGCTTAAAACTATTATTGCCTTATATTTATGTTTTTCGAATAATCCACCCACGTGAATATCTTACTTTTTTTATATTCTAGCTCATTGTTTTATCGAACATAAATAATATATAATAATTTTCAAATTCAAGCTCAAACTTGACCTTGAACTTCTATCTAAAACATAATAAAACAATTGAAATTTGAATTGAGCTAGAGCCCGAACCCAAGCCTTTAGTTTATTAATAAATTCAATTTAGATCATATTCAAAACTTATTTTTGTGTGCTCGTTAACATTATTTGATTTGACTAGCTTACACCCCTCTGCTCAATCAATGCACAACCATATGCACATCTAAATTAGATATTGAATAAGATCAAAAATATCTATATATATCAATTCATGCTAGGGGAATTATCAACAAAAAAAATAGGAAAAGAGAACTAAATATCTAAAAAAAATTTAAATTCGAGTTCGACCTTGAATTTTATGCTTGCAATAACACATTAATAAATTTGAGACAAATAAGTTAGGTCCAAGGATTTAGCAATTATTTGGCTCATTGAATTGGAGACTAAAAGAAAAAATTAAAATTTTACTCGACTCAACTCATCTCATCGATCTATATCCACATGCACAACCATCTATCTCTATTTGCAACATAAACATACACACACACGCACGCACGCACGCGCTCACACACACACACACACACACATATATATATATATATTGAATATGGCCACAAATATCTACGTCAATTCACCCAATTGAAAATTATCACAATAAACCAAAAGACAAGAGGAAATAAATAAATAAATGTCGAGCTTGTAGCCAATCAATTGACTGGTATCCGATTACCCATTCGAAGTGGGAATCAACAGTGGTCAGTTTTTTGTCCCGCTTAGCCATTATCCGCAAGATCTGGCAGCCGACATTTTGCCAAATCAGCCAACTACACTTTTTTTTTCTGGTGGTCTCGTCCACACATTACCAGGTCCTTCTCGCCAATGGGACACGTGTCGATCTTATCTCCCCCACATAAGGCGAGTACAAGCTGGACTAGAGAAACGACGTCACAGTGGATCAGCGTACATACGGGTCCCGCAAGTCCCGAATGTTCACATCCGCAGATCACCGACCGAGAGGCGGTTGACGTGACGTGGTAGCCGCTGGATCTAGAAAGTGTCAGAGTGTGGCGGACCAATGAAACATGAGCTGGATATCACGGCCAAATCCACTGTGGCCATGCACCACCGCCGGCTCTCAACATTCGCGCTAGTACCTTTGAAATTACACGTTTATCATTCTATATTATTATTAAACACACGCTTCATATCTTTATTATTTTGATAAGTTTGACTTGGATTGATTTGAATGCATTAATCACATTTGGAACTTGCCTTAGTTACAGTCTTGTTTCTGTTTAGAACTTTAGTTTCCATCTGGAACTTTATTTATTCTGTTGGAATTAAGATCATAACGACTCTTTCCATTTTTTCCATCAATATAACCGTTTGAACTTGATTTGTTAAGCTAAAATCAAGGCCACAACGGCTCCTTCCTTTTTCTCATCAATATAGTCATTGGAATTATCACTAGTTAAAGGAGAACTCTCATCCCTTTGAAAAAGGTAATTGAGTGAGAGTCTTATAGTTGAAACGAGAGTATTGAGTTCAATATCAAGATTCTTACTATTATATAATTATTGTTTGCTTGTGTTTTCTTTTCTTGAGGGACTTTCGACGTGAAGAGTAAGATTCCAAACACAAAAATTCCTTGAAAGTGAGTAAAGTTGTGAAGTGTTGTTAGGTCGTGGAGTTGTTGTTGCACAAGTAGTTTCCGTTAGGTGTTTAGTAGACATTTAAGCGTGCTACACTGAGGTCTTGGCAGAAGTGTTCAACTGCGAACTAACTGCAAGAACCAACTACACTATCTCGCTTTAGGCATTACTAGAAAATAGGGATTTAGCCACGGATTTGGCCACAGAAAAAATCCGTGGCCAAATGAGGCGTGGCTAAGCTTAGCTACGGACCATTGCCATGGATTATTGGCCACAAATTTATCCATGGCTAACATTATATTTGGCCACGGATATTTCCGTAGCCAACCTTTTTTATTTTAAAAAAAAATACATTTAGCCACGGATTTATCCGTGGCTAGTAATCAATATTTTCTTTTCATTTTTTCAATTTAGCCACGGAAAAATCCGTGACTAGTATTTAATTTTTTTTTAACTTTTCATCTTAGCCACGGATTTATCCGTGGCTAGTATTTAATATTTTTTTTAATTTTTTTATTTTTCCCACGGAAAAATCCGTGACTAACAAAATTAACATTAAAAAAAAATTCAAACCAGGTAGGAACCCAGCAGCCAGCTCCGGCCCAGCCGTTGCACCTGCGCGAGCTACATCGTCCTAGAGCACCGCGCCAGCCGCTGCCTCTAGCCCACTGCGCCAAACTCCTTAATTTGGATTTCAGCGTAACTTGAGGGATTTGAGATCGAGACCTCTTAGTTAATTGCCCAACGTGCTACCGCTAGGCTATGCGGTGTTTGTTTATCCAATTAGATTATTAATCACTTATATGTAGGTATATATATTTTACTAATTTATACCTATTAAGTGAGTATATTTTATTAATTCATACTTATTATAACTTAATTAAGAAATACTAAATTATGTAAATTATAATTCTTTCTAATTTAACTTTTACCCACGAAAAAATTTGTGATAGAAAAATCAAAATTAAAAAATTTTAACTTTGACCTTAGCAAAATGTCCCGTTGACTTTTTTTGAATCGTGCGTTTTCTTTAGTTAGGTTAGACGGAACCATACAATTGGAGTAATACAACTTCGAAACTAATCAATTTGCTTCAAAGTCGTATTTTTTGATAATTCCTATATAAATTAATTGACGTTAGCATACATTGACACCGGACTACAAAGTCATTCGTATATATCACTAAAAGAGAAAAACGTATTCTCGTGAAGCAAATTGTAATTTTTAACGCATAAGACGGGAAAATATAATTCCTATATAAGTTAATTGACGTTAGAATACATTAACACCGAACTACGAAGTCATTCGTATATATCATAGAAAGAGAAAAAACGTATTCTCGTGAAGCAAATTGTAATTTTTAACGCATAAGACGGGAAAATATAATTCCTATATAAGTTAATTGACGTTAGCATATATTAACACCGAACTACGAAGTCATTCGTATATATCATAGAAAGAGAAAAAACGTATTCTCGTGAAGCAAATTGTAATTTTAACCGCATAAGATGGGAAAATATAATAATTGTGATGAAAATAATACGATTTTGAAATGACTCAAACCTTTTTGTGCCCCGTAATGTCGGATCGGGCGATTTAAGTGAGTTATTTAAAATTATAAAAAAATTAAAAATTTGACTTGGCCAAGACCAATTTTTTTTAAAAAAAATTAAAATTATTTATTGGCCACGGATAAATCCGTAGCCAAGTCCAATTTTTTTTTAAAAAAAATTAAATTTTTTTTGTTGGCCATGGATTTATCCGTGGCCAATAGTCAAAATATCCCATTGACTTTTTTCGAATCGTGCGTTTTTGTTAATTAAGTTAGACGGAAGTGTACGAATGGAATAATACAATTTCGAAACTAATCAATGTGCTTTAAAGGCGTACTTTTTGATAATTTCTATATAAGTTAATTGAAGTTAGGATACATTGACACCGGTCTACGAGGTCATTCGAATATATCACTGAAAGAGAAAAACTTATTCTCGTGAAGCAAATTGTAATTTTTAACCCATAAAATGAAAAAAAAATATAATAATCGTGATGAAAATAATGCGATTTTAAAATGACTCAAACCTTTGTGTGCCCCGTAATGTCGGATTGACAATTTAAGTGAGTCATTTAAAATTATAAAACAATTAAACATTTAGCTTGGTCACGGATAGACTAATGTTTTTTAAAAAAAATTAAAATTATTTATTGGCCACGCATAAATCCGTGGCCAAGTCCAATTTTTTTTTTAAAAAAAATTAAATTTATTTGTTGGCCACGGATTTATCCGTGGCCAATAGTCAAAATATCCCGTTGACTTTTTTCGAATCGTGTGTTTTCGTTAATTAGGTTAGAGGGAAGCGTATGATTGGAATAATACAACTTTGAAACTAATCAATCAGCTTCAAAGGTGTATTTTTTGATAATTCCTATATAAGTTAATTGACGTTAGCATACATTGACACCGGACTACGAAGTCATTCATATATATCACTTAAAGAGAAAAACGTATTCTCGTGAAGCAAATTGTAATTTTTAACGCATAAGATGGGAAAATATAATAATCGTGATGAAAATAATTTGATTTTGAAATGACTCAAACCTTTTTGTGCCCCGTAATATCGGATCGGGCGATTTAAGTGAGTCATTTAAAATTATAAAAAAATTAAAAATTTGACTTGGCCACTGATAAATTCATGGTCAAGACCAATTTTTTATTTAAAAAAAATAAAATTATTTATTGACCTCGGATAAATTCGTGTCGAAGTCCAATTTTTTTAAAAAAATTAAATTTATTTGCTGGCCACGGATTTTTCAAAATAGTCAAAATTCTCGTTAAGCAAACTGGCTCAAACCTTTTGGTGCCCCGTAATGTCGGGTCGGGTGATTTAAGTGAGCCATTTAAAATTAAAAAAAAATAAAAATTATTTATTGGCCACGGATAAATCCGTGGCCAATATTAATTAAAAAAAATAAATTTATTTCTTGGCCACGAATTTATCCGTGGCCAAGTCCAATTTTTTTTTAAAAAAATTAAATTTATTATTGGGCCACGGATTTATCCATGGCCAATATTAAATTTAAAAAAAAAAAATTATTTAGTGGCCACGAATTTATCCGTAGCCATTTAATACATTTTTCAAAAAAAAAATTTAAATATATACTAGCCACGGTTTTATCCGTGGCCATGATGATTTAATTTTTTTTTTAAATTTAGCCACGAATAAAACTGTGGCTAAAATGTAAATTTAGAATAAAAAAATTATATTTTATGGCAGCAGATTTTTCCATATTTAGCCACGGAAAAATCCATGGCTATATATTTTTGTTTTTTTTCCTTAATTCGTGGTCATTTTCGTAGCTATTGGCAACCGATTAAGTCTGTGGCTAAAAATTCGTGGCTGAATCGCTGTTTTCTGGTAGTGAGGGGTGAGTTAAATTTTTATTGTTTTTCTTTTTATTGAGAGTTTTTAACTTTTGATTGATATTTACCAGTTACATTGAAAGTTGTATTGTCACTACAATTCTCTTATCGTTGAGTTATCTTCACTTTGTTGTCATAATTAATTACATTATATATTTATAGCATACAAGAATTTAAATAATAATAATAATAATAAGTTTTTTATTTATTGAAAATTTTAATATTTTTTAATTTATAAAAAATTTATATATATAATACATAATATTATATACATATATATAGCATATAAGAAATCATTTAATTCTAATTAAAATAATAATAATTTTATAATAATAATTCAAATAAAAATCAAATTTTTAAATTTTAATATATTTTAAAATTATATAAAATTATTAATATTCTTTATTTAAAATATATTATTTTTTATTTTTTTAATTTTTTGGTGAAATTTTCCGCCGAAAATTCGCCGAAAAATTCAAAAATATTATTTTTTTAATTATTTTTTATTTAAAAATATTATTTTTTATTTATTTATTTTTTAATTTTTTGGCAGAATTTTTCATCGAAAATATGCCTAAAAATTCAAAAATATTATTTTTTAATTATTTTTAATTTAAAAAAATATATATTTTTTTTAATTTTTTTTAATTTTTCGGCGGAATTTTCCTAAGTGTAACTATACTAATACCATTTATTGTTAACAGGTTATCCTAAGTGAAAACTTGGGAATTGGACGTAGCACAATTGGGTAAATCAGGATAAATCTTTATGTTATTTTATTGCTTTGCATATTTTATATCATTACTATATCTAGTTCTATCGCTGATACTTTCAGAACCAATAACTTACTTGCTCTGGTACTATTGCTAGTACTTCTAGAACCAATAAGTTGCTTGCTCTGGTATTATCCCTGGTACTTCCAGACAGTAATTATCTTTTCAGTAAAGCATTAATATTTAAAACCTTTAAGTTTTCGCTGCATTTTACAAAAATTTTAAAAAATGTTTTAAGGCCTAATTCAATCATCCCTTCTTAGGCATATCCCATCTATCAATTGGCATTAAAGCCACATGTTCCTTATTTGGTTTAACCACATTAAGTTAATGATTTTAATGGCTTCTTCAAGTTATGATGTGTTTGCAGAGGGAATGTCAAATACCAGGCAACCGCTCTTCAACGGTACCAACTATGCTATATGGAAAAATCAGATGCAGGCGTTCATAATTTCATTAGACTATGCAATTTGAATGATAGTTGAGAATGGTCTAACCATCCCCACAAAAATCAAATACGGTGTCCAAGTTCCAAAGACAAAGAATGAGTATACCGCTAAGGACATGAAAGCTCTCACGATGAATGCAAAAGCGAGGAACATGATTGCATGTGCTCTCGTGAAGGAGGAATACAATAGATTTAGCACCAGCTCTTTGCAAAGGAGATATGGGACCCATTTGCAAACTACCCATGAAAGTATCGAATAAGTTCATGATGAGAGAATCACTCTATTACTTCATCAATTAGAAATGTTCACCATGAGATCGGATGAGAATATTAGCCAAATGAATGCTCGATTCATGAAGATCGTGAATACACTTGATGCTCTCGGTCAACCTATTTCTGAGAAAAAAAAGTAAGAAAGATCCTTAGATCACTTCCCCCGAAATGGTCTCCAAAAGTCACCGCCATCCATGAAGCAAAGAATGTAAACAAGATGAACATGGTCTCCAAAAGTCCCCGCCATCCATGAACTAGTACTATTGAACAGACAAGGAAGTTCCGCACGAAAAACCAGAAGGGACCTTGCCTTTAGTACCAACCATGAAATGGATGAGGAAGACTTGGATGAACAACAGATTGATAAGGTGCTCGCTACAATGGCTCAAAGAATGAAAAGATTAACTAGTTTTAAAAAGAAATTTCAAAATAATAAAAACCAACAAAAAACCACTCAAGAACAACAACAAATGAGTCCATCATATTCTGTTATGAATGTGGACAGGTCGCTCACAAAAAACTAGACTATCCAAAGTTCAAGAAGGAGTCCAAAACTCAAAAATTCTCAAAATCCAGAGAATTGACTATCACTGAGGATGACTCTGACAGTGATCCATTTGACGAGGAGGAGAAAGCACTAATGGCAAACAATAAGGTAAACTTTAATTTCATAATTAACTTTGATACTGATTCCGATGATGATGTTGACATCCATACTTATATAGATGAATGTCGACATGAAATGAAGTTAATTATGTCTTCTAACATGACTATGAAAAATGATTTAAAGGAAGCTCTTGAAGAAAAGAAGAAGTTGGAAGATGAAATTAAACTTCTTAAAAAATCAACTACAAATGACAAGGTTGCTTTTGAAAAGAAAGTTAAAACTCTTGAAAAATAAAAAGCAATTCTTGAAAAATAAAAACCTACTTTTGAAACTGAAAATTTTAGTTTGAAACGACAAATAAAAAGTAAAAATATTTTGAAAGATGCTCTTTTTACGAGCAAAAAATTATTTTCTAGCAAATCATCAAGGAAACCAAAATCGAAAGTTAATCTACCTGCTGAAAAACGAACAACTGGAACTTTACCAAAAAGTACCAGAACGTATTTTACTTGTGGTATATCTGGTCACACAAATAGAAGATGCCATATTAAAAGGTATATTGGAACTAAATTTGTTTGGGTACGTAAATGTTATGCTACTAACCATGAAAGACCCAATAAAGGTTGGGTACCTAAATCACAATAATTTCCATGTACGAAATGCCTAAGAAACAACCTCAAAATCAAAAGTGGTACTTAGATAGTGGATGTTCCAGGCACATGATGGGTGACATCTCAATGTTCTTAAACTTTGATAACTGCAATGCATGTCTTTTTTTTTTTTTTTTTTTTGTAGATGATACCAAAAGAAATATTATTGGTAAAGGTGCAATTGGTACCAAGACTAGTACCACTATTGAAAACGTTTGGCTTGTTGAAGGGTTAAAGCTTAATCTAATAAGTATTAGTCAATTATGCGATAATGGTTTTAATGTTCAATTTTATCTTTCCCATTGTATTGTTAGCAGGAATGGTACCAACTTATTCACTGCTACTAGAGATAGAAATGTTTATTGCATTACTCTTGATATTTTAACTAACCAAAACGTTGACGGTTTATTTGCAATAGATGGAGATAGTTGGACATGACATCGAAGATTAGACCATGTGAACATGGAACTTATCTCCCATATTACAAAGAAGGAATTGGTTAGAGTACCAAAATTGAATTACACAAAGGGTAGAATCTGTGATGCATGCCAAAAAGGCAAGCAAATCAGATCATCATTCAAATGAAGGAAGGAAGTCACAAGTTCCAGCCCCTTGGAACTTTTGCACATTGACCTCTTCAGTCCGTTGAAAACCGCGACCTTGGCATGTAAAAAGTATTGTTTCATAATTGTTAATGATTACACTAGATTTACTTGGGTTTTGTTTTTAGCACATAAAAATGATGCATTAAATGCCTCATGTCCTCTTACAAAGTATTTGCAAAATCAAAAAGGCCTTTTTATTAAAAAAATTATGAGTGACCATGGAACGGAATTGATGAAACTAACTTTAATTTATTTTGTACAGAAAATGGTTTTATTCATGATTTTCTGCTCCTAAAACTCCCCAACAAAATGGTGTGGTAGAACGAAAAAATAGAATTTTGCAAGAAATTGTGAGAACCATGCTAAATGAGTACAATCTTCCAAAAGACACCTTAAGAGTTGTGGTTTAACAAAATTCCAAACATTTCATATTTTCATGTTTTTGGATGCAGTGTTTTATTTTAAATGATCGTAATAATCTTGCTAAATTTGAGCTAAAATTCGATGAAGGTATTTTTGTTGGTTATTCTAGTATAGCAAGGCCTATCGCGTGTTCAACAAAAGGAAAAGAACCATTCAAGAATCCATGCATGTTATTTTTTTTATGAATCTAACCCTTCTAATGCCAAGGATACCTTGAGCAATGAAGTTGCAGGATTTGATAGACCTAGTTTAGTTCCAGAGATTGAAAAGAAAACCAAATCTGAAAAATTGGAATCCACTGGAACTACCGATGAACAAACCAATAAAGAAGAACAGAGGCAATGAAGGTTAAACATGCTTCTAATCATCCTATTGATAACATCATTGGCAATCCACAATTTGAAATAACAACCAGATCAAAGGCAAGACACAGTACCCCAGAAAGTTCCAACCCCGGCATTTTTATATTTCATGGAACCTAAGAACGTGAAAGAAGCCCTTGACGATCCATCTTGGGTAAAGGTATGCAGGATGACCTAGCCCAGTTCAAGAAAAATCAAGTTGGAAATTGGTAGAAATACCATACAACCATCCAATCATTGGAACCATGTAAGATCATTCGGAACAAGGCTCTACTTGTAGCCAAAGGCTACTGTCAACAAGAAGGTATTGATTTCGATGAAACTTTTGCACCTCGTTGCTTGATTAGAGTCTATACGTATACTATTCGCTTTTGCATCTCATAAAAAATTTCTTGTTATATCAAATGGATGTTAATAGCACATTTTTAAATGATTTTATAAGTGAAAATGTGTTGTGGAACAACCACACCGTTTTGAGAATAAGAGTTGTATGATCATATTTTTAATTTGTTAAAAGCTCTTTATGGATTAAAGCAAGCCCCTAGGGCTTGGTACGAAAGAATTAGTAGTTTTCTCAATAAAATTGATTTAATATTAGAATTATTGATACTACATTATTACAATTTATGTTGTGCAACATTTATGTTTACATTTCCCTAAGGCAATCAACATGATCTACTTATTGTGCAAATTTATGTTGACGATATTATATTTGGTGCTCCTTCACTTTGTGAGGAATTTGCAAGAAGTATGCAACAAGAGTTTGAAATAAGTCTTATGGGAGAATTGAACTTCTTCCTTGGACTTCAAATCTAACAAACGGTATGAAGAGATACTTGATCTCTCAAGGGCAAGTACACAAGAGAGGTATTGAAAGAAATTCAATATGGATCTATGTAAATCCTTGTCTACTCCAATACATCCTACTACCAAGTTGGATAAAGACAATGGAGGTACATTGGTAGATGAAAAAATGTACAGAGGTATGATTGGTAGTTTATTATATTTAACTGCTTCATCTCGATATATTGTGTGCTACTTACACTACAGAAAAAATGCCGGATTCCGGCGGAATTAAATCGGGGTAAAATTTCCCCTGATTTTTATTTAAAAAAATTAAAAAAAAAACGGGGGGAATTTGTCCCCCGGATTTTCCCCAGGTTTTTTTTTTGAATTTTTTAAAGTTAAAAACCGGGGGAAAATCCGAGGGAAAATTCCCCCGGTTTTTTTTTAATTTTTTTAAATAAAAATCGGGGGAAATTCCGGGGGAAAATTTCCCCCGATTTTTTTTTTGAATTTTTTAAATTAAAACCAGGGGGAAAATTCAAGGGAAAATTCCCCCGATTTTTTTATAAAATTTTTTTAATAAAAACCGGGGGAAAATTTCCCCCGATTTGTTTTTTGAAATTTTTTAAATTAAAAACCGGGGAAATTCAACCGCCTTTTTTTTAAAATTTTTTTAAATAAAAATCGGAGGAAATTTTCGGGGGGAAAAATTTTCACCCGATTTTTTTTATGACTTTATTTAAATTAAAAACCGGGGGAAAATGCCCCTGTTTTTTTTTTATTTTTTAAATAAAACCGTGGGAAAATTCGGGAAAAAGATTTCCCCCGATTTTTTTTTTGAATTTTTTAATTTAAAAAACCGGGGGGGCAATCCGGGGGAAAATTTCCCCCGTTTTTTTTAATTTTTTAAATTAAAACGCGGGGAAATTCCCCCGATTTTTTTTAATTTTTTTTAATTAAAACTTTAATATTACTATATATTTAGGCAAGACAAAACACAAGTTTGGAAGTAGCTCAATGGCAAGGTATTAGACTTGTATCCAAGATGGTCCCAAGTTCAAGTCCATGCAAGAGCAAAATTTCTTTTATTTTTTTTTAGAGAGAAAACCGGGGAAAATTCCCCCGGTTTTTTTTTTTTGAATTTTTTTAAATAAAAACCGGGGGAAATCCGGGGGAAATTTCCCCCGGTTTTTAGTTTATTTTATTTATTTAAAAAACGTAATTTACTAAATATTTAGGCAAAAATATACACAAATTTTAAAGTAGCTCAATGGCAAGGTATTAGACTTGTATTCAAGAGGTCCTAGGTTCAAATCCAACTAATTACACAATTATTTTTTTTTTTAAAAACACTCTTTGGGAAAAAATATATATTAATTTTAATATAAATGATGTTAATATTACTTCTACTATTTTGTTACCTTAAAAATTGGTGATTGTTCATTCAATATTTTTTTCTTTTAACAAATTAAAATTTTATATACATATGTTATATAGTATATTTTCCATATAGTATGTAGGAATATCTATTAATATATTATATATATTATATATTATCAATACTATCTTTTAACTATTGTTATTTATACTATCTATTAGTTATGTATAATATATTGTATAGGTATACATATGTTTATATAGTATCTATAATTAGATAGGTGTTTTGTATAGTATCAATACTATCTTTTAACTATTATTATTTATACTATCTTTTAAGTTATATATAAATATTTATAGTTTTACTAGATTTTAAGTATATATAATATATTTATAGGTATACATATGTTATATAGTATATTATAATATATATGTTTGTATAGTATTAATACTATCTTTTAACTATTATTATTTATACTATCTATTAGTTATGTATAATATATTTATAGATATAGATATGTCTTATATAGTATATATAATATATATGTTTGTATAGTATCAATACTATCTTTTAACTATTATTATTTATACTATCTTTTAATTATATATAATATATTTATAGTTTTACTAGATTTTAATTATATATAATATATTTATAGGTATACATATGTTTATATAGTATCAATACTATATTTTATCAATGTTATCTTTTAACTATTAATTATTTATAATATATTTATAGGTATACATATACTTATATGGTACACATATATGTTTATATAGTATATATAATATATATTTTTATATAGTATCAATGTTATTTTTTAACTATTAATTATTTATAATATATTTATATATACGTATACATATGTTTATATGGTACACATATATGTTTCTATAGTATATATAATACATATGTTTATATATTATCAATGTTATCTTATAACTATTATTATTTATACTATCTTTTAATTATAATTAAATAAGAATAACGAAACAAATTAATATATAAACACAAACAAAACTTATCACAACTTCAGGGATAGCCTGGTGGTGGAGTGCTTGTCATTCAACCTCAAGGTCACGAGTTCAAATCCCTGCAATTGCAAATATTTCAATATTTTGAATACTATCCAGCGGTCCGGAGCGGCGGCGGCGGAGGCAGGCGGCAGGCGGCGGAGGCGGGCGGCGGCGGTGGTTCCGGGTGGCGCCGCGGCAGTCCTGGCCCGCGGAGGCTCGTGGTGGCATTCCGGCGGAGGAGTGGTGCGCGGCGGTCCGGCAAAACCGGGGAATATTCCCCCGGACGGAATCCGGCGGAATATTCCGCCGGATTTCCCCCGTAGGGTTCCGCAATATTCCACGATTTTCCGCCGGACAGGATCCGGCGGATATTCCACCGAATGCCGCCGGAAAATTCCGCCGAAATTTCTTACCGGGGGAAAACAGGCGGAATCCGGCGAATTCCGGATTCCGGGGGCCTTTTTTCCGGCGGAACGATTTCTGCCGGTTTCGCCGGAATTTTTCTGCCAGAAAATGCCGTTTTTCTGTAGTGTTATCTTTGTGCGAGATTCCAATCAGCTCCTATAGAATCTCATCTTATAGCTATTAAAAGAATATTGTGATACCTTAAAAGCACAATTGAATATGGTATGTGGTATCCATGTTCTAATGAATTTACTCTCATTGATTTTTCTGATGCTGATTATACTGGTTGCAAAATTGATAGGAAAAGTACCAGTGGAAGTTATCAATTGCTTGATAAATGTTTGGTTTCTTGGTCTTGTAAAAAGCAAAGTGTTGTTGCATTATCCACTATTGAAGTCGAATATACGACACATGGAGGTTGTTGCGCTAATTGTTATGGATGAAAAGTTTTATTTGACTTTGGTATCACACTGCATGAAATTCCTATCCTATGTGACAATACAAGTGCCATTTGCATCACTAAATATCCAGTACATCACTTACGTACTAGCACATTGAGATTAAGCATCATCTTGTTAATGATAATGTGCAAAAGTTGATGTTTGCATTGAATTTATAATACCAGTACATCATAATTAGCTGATATTTTTACTAAGACATTAAGTGAATAAAGATTTTGTATGCTTAGAACTGGCATTAGGAATAGTTGATTTTCCTAAAATTGCACACACAATTGAATTTCTAATTACCAACATTGCATGTGTTTTAATGTAAACTGCTTTGTTGTCGGTATTTTGCCTCTTTGATGATGAAGGGGGAGAGTAAATTAGATTGGATATCCTTATTCTTATTTGACTGCCTTAAATTATTTGCTCTGTACCTTTTTTTATATTTTACCTAAGATTATTTGCTAGAATTTCTTGTTTCCATACTCTAGAATTTATCTTGGTATCAATCCTCTGTAAAAGAGAGGAAGCACATATTCAGGGGGAGTTATTTCAAAAATCTCTACATAAATTTAGGGGGAGCTACGGTAAGTATTTATTTTCTACAATTACATCAAATCTCATGTTTATCATCAAGAAAGGGGAAGAAGTGTTGACCTATTTGGTACAATTAAGGTATGATTT
>CM047875.1:5403939-5433526 GCA_026212405.1 Petrea volubilis
TAAGGTATGATTTGATATTTTCAAAATATTTGATGTGTGCTTGATTTTCGAATACAAATAATTTCCTAAAAAATATTCATTCCTTCTTTTATTTATTACATACTTTCATTTGTTTGGAAAGAATAAGGTTGGATTGATTAATATCTTTCCTTCATGTCAATTACCAAATGTTCTAAATCTTAATGAGAGATTTAGATAGAAATTAATTGATTGTTTTTTATATTATTAATAAACACACGCTTCATATCTTTAACATTTTGGTAAGTTTAACTTGGAATAATTTGAATGCATTAATCATGTTTGGAACTTGCCTTAGTTACAGTCTTGTTTCTGTCTGGAACTTTAGTTTCCGTCTGGAACTTTATTTATTCTGCTGGAATTAAGATCATAGCTGCTCCTTCAATTTTTATCATCAATATGATCGTTTGAACTTGATTTGTTAGGCCAAAATCAAGGCCACAACGGCTCCTTCCTTTTTCTCATCAATATAGCCATTGGAATTATCACTATTTAAATGAAAACTCTCATCCGTTCGGAGATGTGATTGAGTGAGAGTCTTATAGTTGAAACGAGAGCATTGAGTTCAATATCAAGCTTCTTACCATTATATAATTCTTGTTTGCTTGTGTTTTCTTTTCTTGAGGGACTTTCGAGGTGAAGAGTGAGATTCCAAGCACAAGAATTCCTTAAGAGTGACTTGAGTTGTGAAGTGTTGATAGGTCATGGAGTTGTTGCACTGAAAGTTCCAGCTAGGTGTTTAGTAGACGTTTAAGCGTGCTACACTGAGGTGTTGGTAAAAGTGTTCAAATGCGAGTTACCTGCCAGAACCAACCACACTATCTCGCTTCAGGGGCGGATTGAATTGTTTATTGTTTCTCTCTTTATCTAGAGTTTTCAACTCTTGACTGATATTTACCTATTATACTAGAATTTGTATTGTAATTATACTAATACCGTTTGCTGTTAACATATTGTCCTAAATGAAAACTTGGGAACTAGAGTAGCCCAATTGGGTGAACCAGGACAAATTTATGTGTTGTTTTATTGCTTTGCATATTTTTTATGATTAATTGTTCTGGTACTATCGTTGGTACTTCCAGAACCAATAACTGACTTGCTCTGGTACTATTGCTGGTACTTCTAGACAGTAATTATCTTTTAAGAAAAGTATTGATATTTAAAACCTTAAAGTTTCCAATGCATTTTACAAAAATCTTAAAAAAGGTTTTAAGGCTTAATTCAACCCCCTTCTTAGGGACATCCCATCTATCAGTATTTTCCTTTGAGGATTTTATCTCATAAACTTAAGAATGGCATTGCGTAAGAATGTGGTTTGCTAGCCTCCATCTAAAAAATTAAGGTACTTCAAGGAGATTTCATTTGTGCCCTTTCCGCTTGAACAGATATTTGACGGCAATCATTGTTCAAGGAAATACCCATCATGTAATCCTTTGGAGCTTGTTCAAGAAAGAAACTTGATCACATAGTTGGCCTAGAGTTTAAGTCTTATAGATGTAGGCATGCCAATTATCTAAAAAAGTATTACCAACATAGCATTATTAATAGCTTACATGTTGAGGAATTTTTACATTAAATACATATCTCGTGAATTTAGTGTGAAATTCCATTGCTAGAGTATAACCTACCATAATCCCTAGTAGCTACATTCCTTGAAGTCATGTTCCTTGGATGCCATTTTGCCCACATGGGCTAAGGCATGTGTCCAAACAACTTGATCTTGACCCCAGTCTAAATCCTCTACTACAAAATTGTGCTACATCTTCTCCTTCACTTACCAATACATACCACGTGTATTGGTGGACGGTTGAGATAAGGATAAAGAAAAACTTATGAAACCACCTGTATTGGTGAGTAGAGGAGAAGATATAACACTAGTTTATAACAGAGTATTCGGACTGGTCTCAACCCATCATCAATTCTTTTCCCTATATCCCTTTCATTCATTTGGTTAGTAATCACAATGACTCCCTAGATACTTGGCTAATATTCTTGCTCGATATACTATTTTATTTTGCAATATATTACTTATTTGAGTATCGGAGAGCCTATGTCTGGCCAAGCTAACTCACGTTTATTCATCCTTTTTACAGGAGATTTATTTCGTCTTCAACCTCTCCTAAACCTGTTCTCCTTAATTGTGTTAGCCCCATTTCAAAATCTTATCAAAAGTAAATATGAAAGTATCACACGATGAAGATCATATTTAGGGGTGGCAAATGGGCGGGTTGGGTTTATATGGGTTGTGTTGGAATGGGTTGAGCTCATAATGGATCCAAAAATATGGATTTAAAATGGGTTCGGTTTGATTTGGGTTGGGTTGGGTTGAACCTAAATGGATCCAAAACAAATATTGTTAGAAAGTGAAAATACGTTACTTAATATGATGTCAAAGAACAATGGTAAGTTTTTCCTTTTTCTTTAAATTTGAGAAATCAATAATCCACTACATCATGGGTTACAAAAAATATCCATCAATGATTATATCAATCAACAATTAATTTTTTTAGCAATTTGCAATAATTTATAATAGATAAGCAACAATTAACTATTGGAAAACTATAAAGCCCAGAAGTGTGTGATTGGATTTTAAACGTATAAACTGGATCTAAACTAATTAATCTTATATACACACAATTTGGTTAAGAAAACATCGATTTCATATAAAAAAAAAACATTTAATTATTTTCCCAAGCTATTATAGTTTGTAATATTAAACTTATGCATGTACATAGAAGAAAACTTACATTTTCATTGGCCGTGAAAATACAAAATAATTAATGAGCATCAAATAATATAATCTCAATGAATACTATCATACTAAACTTTTTCAAAAAAAAAGAAAAAAAAAGACTTGCTCATATTTATATATATATATATATATATATATATATAAATCAATATGTGCATGTGTCTGTGTGTAAGTAAGAGACGAAGGGAATGTGACTTTATTTTTTACTTTTACTAGCTCTAATCATTCGGATGATAACACAACATTTAAGCTTATTTGATTACTCAAATTATAGTGTGTGTGTGTGGGAGAGAGAGAGAGAGAGAGAGAAGAGAAGAGGAGAGAGAGTAAAGAGGCGTATAGCCTCGGGGGGGGGGGGGGGGGGGAGGAAGCATGTAGAGAGAGATGAGAGAGAGAGAAATTGTGTAGGTTTTTGGTAGTAAAAACGTGAACGTATATTTTGGGTTGGCTGTTTTTAGTATTTTGGGTGGGGAAGAAGCATGTAGAGAGAGATGAGAGAGAGAGAAATTGTGTAGGTTTTTGGTAGTAAAAACGTGAACGTATATTTTGGGTAGGCTGTTTTTAGTATTTTGGGTCAAATATACAAATCTATTTTAAATTCATTATAAACCCAATAGGATCCATCTTAAACTCAAAACTATCTCAACTCAATTGAATCCAAAACCAACCCATTAAGTTTTTTCTAAATCCAACCCAATCCAAAATAGTTGGGTTAGGTTGAACCCATGGGTTGTAGTCCATTTTGACACCCCTAATCATATTTCATCAAAAGAAGAAAAAAAAATTAAGTTTCTGATTAAAGTGATTTAATCTATAATATTTCATACTTCATACCCAATGAAGAATTTTGTCATTCAATCTTTACCAATAGTTTCCTTTTCTTTCTTCTTTTGTTAACTAGGGGTGTCAAAAATGGACCTGACCTGATGACCCGAACAGGACCCACCCGAAAAAAATCAAGCTTGGGTTTGGGGTTTTCGGGTTCAGATCAAATCAGGTTGGGCCCGAAAATTGACCTGAAAAATAAAATCAGGTTGGGTTGGGTTCGGGTCAATCCGAAATTGAGTATTGGGCGACTCAAAACCCGATTTAAACTGAACCTAACCTGACCCAACCCGATTTTTTTTAAAAAAAAAATTATTATTCACTTAGTGATTTATTTTTCACTCTCCAAGACTTTAACCTTTGATATTATTTTTTCTATTCATTCACTTATTTTATTTTTTCCTTTTAGAACTATCTAATTTTTAATAAAATATTTATTATTACATTTAAAAATAAATACAATATAATTCATTTTTTACTAAATTAAATAATGAAATTTAACTTGAAAAGAGTTTAATATAATTAACAAAGAGTTCAAATATTCTCTTTATCAAGAACAAGTTCATAATGTGGTTATAGTCTTGTAATACTTAAAAAAGATTTAAGAAATCGAAATAATATATTTGATTATCATATATTATTGTTTTTATTTTCTTTACCTTTTCATACCCACTAGTTTAGTATTTGGCCTGACAATTGAAAATTTTCAACACA
Organism: Petrea volubilis; assembly: GCA_026212405.1. Lineage (NCBI taxonomy): Eukaryota > Viridiplantae > Streptophyta > Magnoliopsida > Lamiales > Verbenaceae > Petrea > Petrea volubilis. Next base: position 5,408,249 of record CM047875.1, read on the forward strand.
ATTAAAGACATTATATGTAGTAGTCTCGAACCATTTTCTTAACAAAAGGAAAAAAAAAAACTCAATTTAGATTGATAGGAAGAATGCTAATGGTATAAAAAATTATGTTATAACTTGTGATCTTTCTGCAAAGATTGTGTTAATAGTATATAATATTAAAAAATATAATATTTTTTTCAAAAATAAAATAGATTAAATAATATAAACATAGTTTACGTAAGATCAATATGTTAATAGTATAAAAAGTATAGTTATTTCATTCTTATTAGTTTACTTAAAATTTATTATGATTTATTTAAAAAATTCCTACTCCATGAATCACAAACTTTCAAATAATTTCATATAAAACAATCTAGAATTTAATGATGACATTTATTCTAATGTGATCTAGAATTTGATATTTTAGTATTATGTTAATGTTAGGAATGAGTTTAATCTTTTGGTATCATGTTTAATTATATGATATTATTTTAATGTTAGGGATAAATTTGATTTTATGTTTCTTTTGGAATATTAGATTTTTTTTTCTTATTTTTTGATAGTATTTTAGCAATTTCTTTTGGTTACAAAAATCTGAAAATTTGAAAAAAGATATTTTTTGGGTCGGGCTGGGTCGGGTCGGGTCATTGGGTGACCTGAAAATAAATCAGGTCAACCCGAACCCAATCAGGTCGTGTTCATGTTGAGCTTCGGGGCGGGTTCGGGTTGGGATTTTTTATGTTATACTCCTAGCTCAACCCGACCCGAACCCACCTCTGACCCACCCGAATTGACACCCCTATTGTTAACGGAAAGTGGCTTAATAAATTTCATTTAATTAAATTAATTATATGACAAATTAAGTACAATTGTCACAATATCATAAATAATATATTATTTATTCAATGTAAAAGCCAATTGTCAATATAAATAAATAACTACTAAATTTATAGTAGATAGATATTTGCATTGATTTCAATTGGAAGTTTTTTGTTATAGATCCTTCTCCTCATTTTAAGGTCAATGGATCTACGGATCCATCATGCTCATGCATCCAACAATTGGTTAATTTCTGTCACGAATAGTGGTGGAGTTCCGATTCTGACTTTGATGGTTATGTAATGGTGGGGTGGATACACAACCTGTAGTGCTGTACTATATTTATCTAGCCAAAATAATTATTGTATGAATTCGCAGTCCTATCTACAATAATGTGATTCAAAATTTAATGCGATTGTCAAAATATCATGATCTATATATCTATTATCAATAATTATGATTTCATAAAGTTGTAACTCTATGATGATGACAATTTGAAACTTTTTCGTGAATTGATGTCTCAATCCCAGTCTTATAATTATTATTGAACTAAGTCCGTGCTCATATAACTACTACCCAACTAGTGCGCCTACTACAATGTTTCACCACAAATGACGTGTCAAATGTTCAGCTTATGGAGAAACACTGAGAATTCATACACGTTTGGAAGGAAAATTCTAGTCGAGATTTGATTTTATCAAATCAATGTTAATTATGTGATAAGTATTTAATATTTATTTTGTGATTGATAGATAATTTTTTAAAAAAAATTGATCAATCACTTTGTAGTTATAATACACTGACTATATAATTTATTAAGTTTGATCAAACTAAATTTGAATAAAATTTATTTTTATTTTTGATGTTTGATTTTAATTTTAATTTTAATTTTAAAATAGTTCATATGTTTTTAATTGATTTTAATGTTATCCCTCCATTCATCCTCCATCAAGTATTTCTGGTAATAAAATATAAATTAATCGAAACAATCTTAAAATTATTTATTCACATAAAATAAGATTAAGCCCATCCCTAACATAATAGTTTCTCAAATTTGATGAAAATATTTTATTGCTAACAATATTCTTGAGCACTTAAATGACTCAAAATGCAACTGGACCAAAAGTGTACAGCCTAATTATATTAAAAATATTTTTCAATGCCTATTTAATCACATTTTGTAAAACTCTTATTACTTTTGTATTTTGCAATCAAAATATTAATTATAATACCCTAAAATTTTTCAATATTATTAAGTGGATTTTGATGATCATTAATGAATGTAAAATTATCAAATTGAACACCCAATAACAATTTCGCAAGAAGAAACACTATTTTGCATTTACATATTCAATTCAATGATAACTCATGTTTCATTAATAAACACAGTATCACAAAACGATCTTATTTCTTTGATCCTTTTTTTTTCTGCAGTCTATCAGTTCTATAAACTAAACCAAATTGCACCAACAGATTGACTCCCACCACTATTTATAAGTTTTAATTATTAGAAAAAGAAAAGATGAGAAAAAATTGATATTTTCGGATGAGATTTCCCAAGATAATTAATTTTTTCTCTGTGCGTTGAAATTTCTTATCTTTTTGACGTTCAAAATGCTATGTTGGTTTTCTTTTTTGTTTGAAGTTCAGAAAAAAGAAAAAAAAATGTTGGAGAAGAGTCTTGAAAACTAAATTTGTTACTAAATAATGTGTAAATTCTTTTCGAAGTCAATAGATTTGCATAAATAGATATGGTTAAGATTCCTTAAATACATAGACTGCTAAGGCCTCCTAATAATTTTATTTAATTATTATAAGGTATCAAATTACTAAAAAACCTATAAGTTAAAGGAAAAAGTCGTTGGATGATGACCAGAAGTATGAGATTGAAGTTAATATAAAATATAATGATTATTTTGATATTGAATTCAAACTTTAGAATTAAAATAAATTTTATTCAATTAAATTTGGATAAGAATTTTCCCATTTGAAGAGACGGTTAAATTTAAGAATTTAAGACCTAGCATTTATGTGATGTAGGTTATGTTTCACATTAAAAGAAAAAAAACCAAATATCAATGAAAAATGTCAGTATAAAAAATTATGCACTCACTCAGGCTTCGTTTGGTAGGGTGGAAAATGGGAGGAAAGGGAGGGGAAGGAAGGAAATTGGAAGGAAAATGTATATTTTTCCTTGTTTGGTTGTGGGAGGAAAAGGGAAGGAAATAAATTGAGAATGGAAAAATAAACATGGGGCCCATTGATTTTTTTTCCACCCAAAATCGGACAGAAAATGAGAGGAAAATAACACAAGGATCTCTATAAAATTATATTTTCAAAATTGCCCATATGTATAACTAGGTGTTTAAATAATATTGCATCTTCTACTAGCATAAATTCTTGCATTTTTTAAATAGCAAATACGATATGTGCATTTGTATAATACATTAAAAATGTATTTCACATATTTATTTATTTATTTTATTTTCATTAAATTTTCTATGACATAATTATATTTATAATTTAATTATATTTATAATTATATCAGATTGTGGTTGTCGTTTGACACAATATAAACAAATATTTCATTATATTAATTGATGTATTTTATTTACATTATACTTATTTAGTTTAATTATTAATCTATTTTAATACATAAATTCATAAACATAATTATGATTTATAATGATATAAAGGTATAATTGTCATTTAGTACATAAATCATTTTTTTTCCTTCCACTTTTTTATTCAAACAAACAAGAGAAAATAAATAGATTTTTATTTTCCTTCCATCTGTTTTCCTTTCAACCAAACATACATGTGAAAAATTAAAATCCACCCATTTTCTTTCTTTTCATTTTCTTTCCTCTTATTTTCTTTCCTCCCTATTTTCTTTCCTCGGCCAAACGCACTGTCAGAGTACGCGCATCGATAAAAAAAAATTTGCCTCGTTTTGTAATATAATAACATTTTGTGATAATTAAATTATTTTATTTGACAAAGTCACATCAAAATTCTCCACTTGTAGTTTCACGATTTATAAGTAGCAAAGTCCAGCTTCGAGATCATGAGGTCATGCGTTCATTCCATAATAAATGCAAGTGTTTTTCTGCTTTTTTTTAAGTTAATTGTTAGCTAATTCTTTTTTTTTAAAAAAAAGAAAAGAAAAGAAAAGAAAAGGAAGTCTTGATGATCCCCAGTTATCTTGGGTCGCTAATTCCTAATTGTTGATGGTTTTTAGTAATTTGGTAAATACTATGAGTGCGGGTCTAACTCAACATAAAAAAAAACTAACTCATAATGTGAGAATTACTTAAATCATAATAAATTTTACCACATTTTGATATTTAATAGATATGGAAAATGGTTAACACTAATTTTTAATTTTTAATTAGGTATTAATATTCAAATCGTTGATAGTCTGTTGCTAATTATTCATATTTTGAAGTATTGATTATTGATTATTGACAAGTAGGTAATTATAGAGATGAAAATACTTTGCTTTCTAAACTGTAACCATTTTACACTTAGATAATAAAATTATTTTTCATTACATTTATCAAACTAGGGGTGGCAATTTCTGACCCAATATTATAACCCAACACGAACCCAACACCAAAATAACGGGTTAGGGTTGAGAGTTCATGGGTTGAGTTGGAAATGGGTCGAACCCGAAGCGACCTGAAAAATATAGGTTAAGTTGGGTTGGGTTGACTCGTGGGTTACCCAGACAACCCGAATCCTTTTATGGGTTAACCGATAATCCGATCCAACACGACCCAAATCATTTTTTTAATCTTTTCTTTCTCATTTTCCTCTCATTTAGAGAAAAATATGTTATGTATAAATTATAAATCATAACATTTTGATGGGTTATAATTAATCATTAGTAATATAATATAGAAAAAACTATGAAAAAAAGAATAGGAAATTTTTTAATTATTAAACACACAAAAACTTTTAGATATTTAAAGATAAGAGATCGATAAATCTTTTAAATAAGTGAAAAGTCAATTTGAATGGAAAACTATAATTATGTTAGTTATCATCTTCTTCTTTTCTCTAAAAAAGTATATTTTCTTCATTTAATTGTTTATTTGCATTTATTGAAGTTTTATATCAATTTATTTTAATATTGAATTAATTTTTTTTATCAAACATTTTTACGGTATATTATAAATAAAATTTAAATAAAGTAGAGTAGGAAATGAACTCATCAATTTCTAATGTAAATTTCAAACATGTATTTTGTATGTAGCCGACCATCACTACAAGTATGTATTAGTAACAAACTAATTACAAATTTTGTTTTATATGCTAGATTTCATTTATAACAAATTTGTTAATAAATATCTTGTTACTAATTGTTTATTTAGTCATATTTACATTGAATTTTGTCATTAATCATCACATAATGTGATGATACTCTAAAACTGTGACAAAATGTAAAAATTTCTTTGTCACCATATTTTCGATAGACTTAGTGAAAGGGTGATTTTTTATAGTGCATACAAAATAAATGTATATATAGTATAGTTAACTAAATGAAAAATTAGGGGGGAAAATCAACTTTTAACTAGTAAATTATAATTGCTTTAATTTTGCCATTAGAAAAGTTGGAATTTTTGTTTAAAACAGGTCAATCCAGGTTGACACAAACCCAATCAAGTTGGATTAGGGTTTGACAGGTTATGAGTTAGGTTAGGATTGCGAGATTTTGTGTTATACCCCTACCTTAACCCAACCCAACCCGAACACACTCGACCCACCTGAATTGCCACCTCAACACAAAACTACATGTAATATGCATTTTGGCCCCCAATGCCCCTTTCTAGCTAAAGAAATTGTAAGGAAAGTCACTGGCCATGACAATATGGTGATTTTTAAAGGTAAAATCAATTCGGCAACAAGCTGTTAATTTTGAAATTATTTTGGGACTTTTGTTTAAATTAGTCAGGATAGTCTAGTGACGAAATTAATAAGAAGTTTTTTGGCTAATTGGGAAAGCGTGACAATTTTAATGAAAAAAGTGATTTTGGGGTAAATGCAAATCCCAAATAAGCCACTCTATTTATGAAAGATTTGGGGGGAATTAGTTGCATAAAATTAATATATGATAGATACAAAAGCTCAAATTCATATAAAAGTTTGCTTAAATTGGTGTAGGGGGAATAAGGACCGCATAGATGGGCTTAAAATGCTTTTTAAGCGATGTTTTTTTCAATAGACTGTTTTTACCAAATATTTTAAATTTGGATATAGTAATTAAAACCATTTTGAAAGGTATTTTCATTTGAACTTATTTTGAATAGTTTCTAAAAAAAAAAATTTTTGATTATGTTTTGGCTTTTGCTTTTTTCTATAAATCCATTCAAATACAACTTTTTTTCTATAAAATATTTTATTTTCAAAAAGTAAATATTTTTTTATTTAAAAAAATCTATCCAAACAAGTTCTAAATCTTTCAAATCGCCATAGTCTCTTCACACAAGAATAAGTTCAAGACGCATTTGGTCGAACTTGTATTATTAACCCACCAGTTGTTGCCACGTTTCTGTGTGACAAGATTACTCCTTTCAGTTTTGAATAAAGAATCTCACAACTCCATAAATAAAATAACGTTTTTCATGGTGGTCCAATAAAGTCACTGCACCCTTATCAAAATAAATAAATAACGTCAATGCATGTAGGAGGGACAATTTAGATGGATTGGATGAGCTCGTATTAGATTGAGATATGGATATAACATAAAATATTATAATTTTAATTTAATTCATAATCTGTCAAATTCATAAGACCTCAACTCTAACCCAATTTGATTAAGTTCGTATCAATCTGGATTGACTTGTTTTAAATTAGATCGACCCATTAACCTGACTACCCATAACCCAACCCATTTTGATTACTTAATATGTTTCAGAAGAAAGAAAAATATTCTCTAATGTCCGTATCAAAATCCAATATCCAAAACTTATAAAAGAAATTCAGAGTACTTAAAAGAAAGAAACAAAAATCTAATATCCAAATTTGAAGAACGAATTCTTAGTAGTAATGGTAATCATAAAACATAGAAAATAAAATTGCATTGCTAAATTTGTAACAGAGAGATTTTGACATTTTTTCATAGTTTTAGAGTATCATCATATTATGTGATGATTAATAACAAAATTCAATGCAAATAGAACTAAATAAACAATTAGTAATAAGGTATTTACTAACATATTTCAAATTTGTTATAAATGAAATTCAACATAGAAAACTAAATTTGTAATCGGTTCATCACTGAAAGGTATACATTCTTAATTCTTATAGTGATGGTTGGCTGCATATAAGACATATGTTTGGAATTTATATTAGAAATTATTGATTTCATTTCTTACGCTAGTTTATTTAATTTTTATTTATAAGAATATACTATAAAAATGTTTGATAAAAAAAAATCATTCAATAATAAAATAAATCAATATAAAACTTCAATGAATTCAAACAAACAATTAAAGAAAGAAGATAATCAAGATATACTTTTTGGAGTAAAGAAGAAGATGATTACTATCATAAATATTTTTCATTCAAATTGACTTTTCACTTATTTAAAAGATTTAACAATCCCTTATCTTTAATCTTTCAGTATCTAAAAGTTTTTGTATATTCAATACTCAAAAAAAAAAATTCATATTCTCTTTTTCATAAATTTTTCCTATAGTATATTTTTAATGATTAATCATATCCTTCAAAATGTTTATGATTTAAAATTTATACTTAATATATTTTTGTATAAACTAGAGGGAAAGGATAAAAAATATATATAAAAAAATGATTTGGGCTGGATTGGATCAAGTTGTGGGTTAACCCATAAAACGAATCGAGTTGTATGGGTAACCCACAAGTCAACCCAACCCAACCCATTCTTTTCAAGTCTCTTTCGGGTTCGACTCATTTCCAACCAAATTCATAAACTCTCAACCCTAACCTGCTATTTTCATGTTGGGTTTGTATTGGGTTGTCGTGTTGAGTTGAAAATTGCCACCCTTAAATGGATGCCATCCATATTTGATGTAATTATATGTCCACGTTAATGAAGAAAATTCTCAAAAAATATTAATTTTCCGTTTGTTGGTAAATAAATTAAGGTACATATAATGTGTATGTAAAATAAAAAAGTATATAATTCTATTCTTAAATTCAGATCGTATAAAATATAAATTATAAATGTTTTTGTATGAGTAGAATTTTCTTTTAATTAATTTTAATATATTGATTACATTAATGATATATGAAAAGTAATTTAGAATTAAAAAAAGTTAAGAAAAGAAATATAAAGAGACTTAAAATATGTTAAAGAGTGGGAGAAGAGATGAGAGAAAACATAGTGAGGAGAGATAGGAAACTGAGAAAGTAAAGCAAAATGGAAGAGTAGGAGGATATAGGAAAGAAAAAATAAACTCAAATTACAAAATAAATATATCAAAATAGTTTTTAAAGGTTGTTAGTGTTTTATATAATAGTATAGATAGTATATATATAAAGACAAATATTTACGCTTAATTAGTGATAATTTACTCAAAAAAACCATGGGCCTTTTGTTAGAGCAAATGTTAAACAAGCCTTTTCTTTTTCTTTTTTTTCTCCATTTTTTTTTGGCAATAAAGGTATATGAGCTTCTGATATAAACATTATGACCCAAAGACAAAGCCTGGTGGTGGAGGGGGCGGCCGCCCCCACGGCCTCTAAAATTTGTATCGAACTAAAATTTAAAAATTTGCCTTCTCTAAATTGTAAAAATATTTTTAATATTTTATAAAAATTTAATATCGCTCCTCAAACAAAATTGTGGCCCCGTCCCTGTGATGTAGCCTAAGTATTTAAGAGCTGATTATCACTTATAGGGGCTGGACCAGAACAGCACTGCCATGAATGATCGTGAGCACAGCAACCCAAATGTGTGGCATTATCTACTCGTCATGTCACATGTTACATTCATGTGAAATGTCTTATTTAACTAACAAAATTGTCCATATAATTACACTAAATTATTATCAAGAAAATAAGAGCCCGTTCATGGTAGAGTTTTGTTTATCCACAATTTACTACACATGTCAAGTATTCGTCATTCGTACTCTTCATTTATCTTCAATTTGAATTTCCTATTATAATATAATCTTTATTTTTTACTCTATTATATTTCACGAATTTATATCAATTAGTACTGTTAATTAATCAACAATCGTATTTTTTTTTGGTTAAAAAAAGTACATATTTAATATTTTTAACATGCATATAATTATAAAATATAATAAAAGATAAATTACAAAATATAATAAAATAAAAGATACATGCTGCTTTCTTATAATTAAATTCACGATGAAACTAAATAAGTTTATAAATAATTGGAGTACTATTTAGCAGTCATTTCGAGTAGTTATTCGGTCGCATGCACGATGGTACTGCATGCACACGAGACAGATCCAACAATTGATCCAGAGTATTCAAGACTAATAAAGTCACAATCTATCAAAAAGAAGAAAAAAAAAATTCTCTTGCTCATCATCTGTCTTGCAAGTTCCCTTGCATACTCGTGCCACACATGTACGCCATGTATTAATTTCTCTCCAAATGCAGCCTGCCATAAAAGTAATTAAGATATTATGTGTATAATTTTGTTTTATTTTGTTATTTTTACATTCATCACACTGTAACATATATACTAGTGGATGACTAAATTTAAGAATAGAGAAAAAAATTGGGATGTAAAGGAAAAAAATTATAAAAAATTCCCTTTCCTTATCCAATTACTATCAATCGCCGCATATATGATGCACTGGTGACAATAAAATAAATAAACAAATAAAAAAACAAAGAAAGGAAAATTAAAATTAATGACAATAATTCAAATGGTAATGTATAAAGAGTCATCAATTATACATCTTCTATGATTTTTACAATATCAATAATGTGAAAAATAATAAAATATGTATAAATTGTCATCGTTAACATGGTGAAACTCTTTTTTCCGACAATTTAGTGAAAATAAATTCTTGTTGCAAATAATAATGATAATTTTTTTCTTTTATTTTTGGGTCATTGGATTATTGTTATTATTTTATGAAATGAAGTACAATTTAAAAAACTAAATTTTGTCATTTTCAAACTATTTGGCGACAAATAAAAACTATTTTAAGTAATGATAATTTTTATTTTTTTTTTATTATTATTATTATTATTATTATTATTTTTCTTCACAATGAAACATAAAGTCTTAATAATGGTAAAAATAGTCGATTCTAATATTTAACATGCACAATGAAAATTCTAGTTCAAACTCGATCAAACCGAACTAATATATTGTTGATCAATTGATAAGTGCATTTAAACTAAGTACATAAAAGAAATTTCTCATGAACACATCCACCATTTTGAGAAAAATAAAGGTGTGAACAATATCCCCTACCCCTAGCATGTTGGTAAAGGTAAAATCGAAGCCTCTCCCTTCACACATCATCAATGATACCTTGTTTACATGGCCAATGATGATGTAAAAGTCGATGAAACGGGTCAAAGTGGCGAGGAAAAAGAATTTGACTCTAAATGTGAAGATGATGATTAAGAGGATGAGGAAAATATAATTCAATATGACGATGACGAAGAAGATGAAGATGAGGATGAAGATGAAGATGAAGAATAATAAAATTTGCGATGAATAAATATTTTGCTATCAATGGTCCTAGCTGCTATGAACATATTTGTTTGGTTTGATTTTCGTTGCTATGAACATATATATTTGCTATGAATGATTCTCGTTCAGATAAACATATTTGTTATGAATAAAGTATTGTGGTTGAATGATTGGTTATGTAATGTGAATTGTCAAAGATTAACGATTATGTAATGTGAATTGTTAAAAATTAACGGTTATGTGATTTTCTTGCTATGCATGCAGTATTATTTGTGCAGACGGCAGGTTCTAGAAAAGGTAAAGAAAAGATCACTGGTAGTGAAGGACCCATCCGACGTGGCCTCCACATGCCTTCTACGACGAACCTGCACATCCAGGATGATCACTATGACCCTGATCATAAGACATCTATACATAGCGAAGACTTGCCAAATAGTGATGATCTTTCGACTGAGTCTTTCAATAATACGAGAGCCGATGGGAAACTAGTTACTTGTCTGCAGGGGCAAAAGTAAGTTTATATTTTTATGTTATTTAATATACAATTATTACAATCTCGATTGTTGCTTAAATATGTGTTCTACTCATTAGGTTTAATAATGCCCCAAAAACTGTGAAGACGTTCACATGCATTTTTACAAACGGCTTTATAGGCGCTTGGGAGAGGTGAAAGGAAATCCCTATAGATGCTAGACGTATGTGGTTCTCTGAGTTACAAGTTTTTAGGGGAATCTTAGGTGAATTTTAGAAGGAATACAGTCTGCCAAAAATCCGTCGAAAATTTGACAGAAAACAGGTGCCAAACTTGCCGCCATAATTACGACACATATTTCAGCAAATTTTCGGCGAAAAATCCACCGAAATTAATTTTCTTAATTTTCAGCGGAAAATTCGCTGAAAACAATAGATTAAAAAAAATATATCCACCAAAAAAATATAAATTATATCAATTTTTAGCAGATTTTCGGCGATTTTTTGGCCAAAAAAATGGATTTAAAAAAAAAAGAAATATGCACTGAAAAAATAGAAATATGCATCAAAATTCGTTGAAACAAAAATATATTTAAAATATATATATATATATATATATATACACATTGAATAAATACTAAATGTTATATTTTTAAATGTTTTTTTTTCGGAGCTTGTTTTCTTTTTTTAAAAAAAATATTTTTCGATTTACGTTTTGTTACATATATTTTATAAATAGTATTTAATAATTTTTTTTTTAATAAAACTATTTGGTACAACTTATTAAGAAACTCTTATGAGATGCTACAAGGAGTACATAATGAGGCACACTTTAAAAGTTTTGTATTGTATGTGCCAAGTAAAATATTTTTTAATACTATATTTTTATTTTTATTCGAGTTAAAAATTCATATTTATCGAATACCAGATTAAGTCTGTGTTTATTATGACTTACTAAGTCTGTGTTTATTATATGTGCCAAATTAAGTCTGTATTTATTATGACTTATTAGAACTTGTATTTCGCTAACTTCGAGAATGCGAAAGAACAAATATGCCTATTATAATTATTATAACTTATTAGAACAAATATGCCTGCTATATTTATAGGAAAAGTTTTTAATAAATTGTAGGATTAGTAATGATGGAATAACTTTGACATAATTCTAATTAAGGAATAAAAAAGGTTGAAATATATAACGAGGGAATAACTTTTACATACTTAGAGATAATGGACTACTCCTACGTGCCATAATAGATATCGTTTAAATTAGTTATTGCACAATGACTGAGGAAAGAGATTAATAACATTAATTATAGATTAATTTGTCTAAAATACCCCTCCAAGTAATAAGTTACTGGAATATTTTAATTTTAAAAATTTACAAAGATAAGTTTAAAGATATTACAAAAAAGGCTAATGAATTTCCTCCTGCAATGTAAGAAAGGTATATTTTATGGGTTAAACAAAATATTTCTAAAACTACATCTTTTATGGAACGAATAAAGTAATCAAATTTAAAAACAATAATTAAGGGAATAGAGTGTTATTGAATTACTAAATGGGTAATACTTTTTGAATATTTGGACGTAAGCGATTAGCAAACTTTTCAAATCATTAAATAGTTTGTTATAATGCCAGATTCATATATATTATTTTATTTAATTTTTTTCCGTGTATACTTTCCTTTTTTTTAAATATATATATTTGGCAGATTTTCAGCGGGGCTTCCGCCGAAAAATGTATATTTTATTTAATTTTTTTGTCAGTGTTTTTTTTCTTAAGTTTTTGGGGAAAATTTCGACAAAAATTCAGCCGAAAATGAATTTTAATTTCGGCATAAATACTGCCGAAATTTCCCCTAAATTCCGCCGAAAATTTCACAATATTTCCCTTCCCCTTTCCTCTTCTTTCTTCTTTTTCCTTTCCCCCTACCTCTCCCTTTGCTGGCGCCGCCCCCCCCCCCCCCCCTTTCCCGCCCATGCCACCGCTCTCCTACCGCCCTCTCCCCACCCCCCACGCCCTCCCCCAGCCCCTAGCCCCCCCACCCCGCTGCATCACCAGCAGCTCTAGCAGATAGTTGTCGCCGCCCCCCGTCGCGTATTATAAGTTTTTATTTTTTTTTATTTTTCAAAAATTAAATTTTATTAGAAATTTATTTTAATTTGTGAATTTAGGTATTTAATATGTGTTATGTATATGTATTATTGAATAGGTTGAATTTGTAAAGTTATGTTAAATTTGTTGTGAATATGTGAAAATATGTTGTGAATTTGGGTATTTGATATGTGTTATGTGTACGAATTTGATATGTGTTATGTGAAAATATGTTATTATTTAAAGTTGGGTGTTTGGGTATTTTGTAATATTTTGACCTTTGTTTTTTTTGTAGGTATTGGGGGTAAAATTCATCCCATTTTTAGTTTTTTTTTCCTACTCTACAAAGGTAAGTACGACTAACTTTGAACTATATAGTCCATATGTATATATGTATATAATTAGATAGTTCATATATAATAGGTTAGTCCGTGATCTGAGGATGGAGAACAGGACTTGAGGAAAGGGGTGGAGCCATCTCATTATTTGTTGTTGGTTTTTATATGCTTGTGTGATGTAGAGAAACAAGAGGATGGTACGTATTCGGGTATATATGTATTTAAATAATAATATATTTTGGTATTCATGTGTATTGATTTTGTTCAATGTATGTTTGATTAATTTCGCGTTTATGTAATGATTGTTTGGTGATTATGGAATGACCGTTCGATGTTAAATGGTTATATGAATTGATTCGTAACACTAAATTAAACATGTTTGATTAAATGTTTTAAGAAATGATTAATAACAATAAACTTATAAACTTAAGTGACGCATATAGATGGATATTCCTGAATGCAAAACATAGATGTGTACAATAACTTATCCTAGTCAAGGAGGCCTTCTTCCAGCATATTATAATGATGTTATCAACTTTATAGAAAAAACAAAAAGTTGCCCAAACTACATTAAGTATGGGAAAATTTGGTGTCCTTGTTAGAAATGTGGTAGAAAATGGCTTTTGTTAAAATTGGATGATGTTGCAGTACATTTGTTAACGAATGGTTTCAAACCAAATTATTGGTATTGGACAAAACACGGTGAGGTCCAACGTCCTATAGTATTCCCTGGCACACCAAGTAGTGGTACAGAAAATGACCCACTGTAAAGATATGCTGAATTGTGTTTCAATGCTGCTAGACAATAGGTAGGGGGTGAAGTACTGAATGAATTTGAGGAGAAACCATGAATCCTGATACCCAACAATTTTTTGACCTTCTGAATGAGTTTAACTAAGAGGTGTAGTCTGGATGTATAGATCATCTCCACTTTTTGTTGCTGCAAGGTTGTTGAGCATAAAAAGTGATTAAAACGTAGCACAAGATGGTGTTGATGAAATAATCCAATTGATGTTAGAAGTAATGCCCTCTAGTCATAAAATACCAACAAATTTTATGAGGCACAAAAATTAGTAAAAAAGTTGTGTTTGATTAGTAAGAAAGTAGATTACTGCGTAAGTGGTTGCATGCTAGACTACAAAAATACTGCGGACGCAGTAAATTGTAATTTTTGTGGTGTTGTAAGATATCGTGACAATGGGGGTTGTGTGCATGCAAAACAAGTCTCGGTAAAAAGAAATACATTATTTGTCTCTTATTCCACGACTGAAACAACTGTATGCATCTTCGAGTTCAGCACCACATATGAGATGGGAATGCTTGGAAATTGTTTGACGAAGTATACCTTGATCTTGCTAGTGACCCTAGAATGTGCAGCTTGCTTTGTGTGTTGATGGTTTTACGCCATATTCCCAATCCATCGCGTCATACTCTTGTCAGCTAGTAATCGTTACGCCATATAATTTACCCCCTTAAATTTGTATGACAATACCATACATGTTTCTGACATGCATAATTCCTGGTCCCAAAAATTCGAAAGCAAAAATTGACGTATATCTGTAGCTACTAATTGATAAGTTGAAGGTATTGTGGGAAGACGGCGTTTCCACATACGATGTACATGTGAAACAAAATTTTATTATGTGTGTGCTGCATTAATATGGACTATCAATGACTTTCCGGCTTATGGAATGATGTCGGGATGGATGATTGCGGGTAAACTAGCTTGTAAGTATTGCAGGCGTTACACCAAGGCATTTACGTTGAAGTACATACGAAAGAATTCATGGTTTAATTACCATCAAAGATTTCTAGACAAAAATCACTACTACAGAAGAAACAAAATTAAATTCAAAAAAATTCTAATCGAGAAGAGTCCTCCTCCGAAGCCTAACAGAGATGAGGTGTGGGATTATATGCAATGGTTGCCAAAAATAACTGAACAACCAAATATGGGGAAGCCACTTGGCTATGGTTTTCGAATATAATTGGACGAAACAAAGTTTTTTTTGGAATCCCCCTTATTGGAAACATCTCTTAATACGCCATAATTTGGATGTAATGCATATTGAGAAGAATGCATTTGACAATATTTTCAACACTGTTATAGATATAAAAAAAGTAAAACTAAAGACAATGCAAATGCAAGGTTAGATATGTAAGAGTTGTGTAGGCGACTTGAGCTACAATTGGTCCTAAAGCCCAATGGATAATGGGGAAAACTGAAGGCGGAGTATAAATTCACTCTTGAACAAAAATGGATGATTTGTGAGTGGATTAAAGAACTTCAGATGCTGGATGGTTATTCGTCCAACTTGAGTCGCTGTGTTGACTCACATCAAGCGAAATTGTATGGTGTGAAAAGTCACGACTGTCACATTTTTATGGAACAGTTGTTGCACATTGTCTTCAAAGAGTTGCTCGATGAAGTATGGAAACCACTTGCTGAATTAAGTAAGTTTTTCACAAACTCATGTTCTAGTACATTCATGTCATAATATGTAAATTGAAACACATTTTTCCACCTAATTTTTTTGATGTAATGGAGCATTTGCCAATTCATTTGATCGAATGAGCTAGAAATGGAGGCCGGCTCAATTTCGTTGGATGTAATCATTCGAGAGGTAATTCGCTAACACCAATAAATTCATTACAATAATTTTAACATATGTTAATAAAAATTCATCCAATTGATGTGTTTTTTTAATTCAAAACAGATATCTTGGAAAACTTAAAAAAATGGTGAAACAAAAACCACAGGTCGAGAGTTCTATATGTGAGGCATATTTGCATTGTGAGACTGCTCACTTTTGTTCGTTCTATATCAAATCGCATGTTCGTTCCTTAAGAAATAGAGTTGGCAGGAACAACAACGGTGGCATAGATGAATCAATTGTACTACATTGTTAGTTTTCAATCAAGTAGGTCGTTTGCAAAGTAAATATATAGAACGTTATTTTGAACACAATGCATAATACAGAGCTACGGGACATCACATCCTGCTGAACTGTGAAGAAGTTAAACCTTTCATTAAGTAAGTATGAAACATATGTTTTTTAATAAAATATTAATAAGCCCTTCACAACTAACTATGTAGAATAATTGCAGTTATTTTTTAGAATACTTCCGAGTTGGTGATGTTGACACTAGTGGCTGTCTTGAATCATGAGTAGATTAAGTCATACGCAAGTATACATATTTACAAATTTCTATTAATTAGAAAGTTGAACCTAAATTTAATGAAATAAATAAATATTTATCTTATAGGTTCATAATCTAGCAAATGGGATTGCAGGTCTATTTTTAAATCTACTGGTTTGGGGTCCTAATATGAAAATGAAGACATATCATACATACTTTGTCAATGGTTTCAAATTTCACACTTCTTAATGGTGTCAAGGAAAAATGACGATGAACTGCAAGGTGTGGGTGAAAGGAAGTTATGAGGATGCAACCGTTGAGGATGACTACTCAAAAAGGAACTTGTATTATACATCCAGAGTGCGAAATTGTAGAAGTAAAACAATCAAGGATGTATAGAAAATACTAGCATTTCATAATCGCACAACAAGCCTGACAGGTTTACTTTGTTAAGTATGATGGGAAAATTCATGAAAATATGTGATGGCTCGCTGTCATTAAAAGTAAAACGAAAGGTCGAATTGATATTGAATGCGCATTGGAAGTCGCTTACCAAAATGACGAGGGCGCAGTTGTGCGAGACTTCACTGCTAATCACATCATAGACTCTGTGTGCGACAAAAATATGCCATTAATATTAGTTGATGAAGAATAGGTTAATCATGTTATACGTATTGATGAAGAATATGACGATAATGAAGAAGTTGATAGTGAAGAAGATGAAGCGAGTGATGCCTAAATTAAGATCAGTTGCAAATATGTAATATAGAAATTTCATAAATATATATGTGCATGATATATTTCATTGTGACTTAAACAAATTAAAGCACATTATTGCACTTAATTTGATATATGTAGCAAGCATTTAAACCGTCTTATAGTAGTATTGTATAAAATTTGATTAAAAAATATTGTACTTAACAAATTTTGTATAATTTTCATGCAACTTTGAAACATATAGATACAATGCAGGAAAAATAAATCTTCGTATGGTAGATCAGCTGATAGACCAGCATCCAATCCGGGTTGTTCTTCATCCTATCAGGGCACCTCCCCAACATCCCATTCGGGATCTTCTCCTTCATATCATTCCACTCACATAGGTCATAGTCCATCGCCCAACATTCCACTGCAGTTTATGCCAACCCCTTCGATGTCTCATGGCCATTGTCCACCTGTTACATCACATCTCCCAAATCAGCTGCTACTCCAGCAACAACCACAACCTCAAGATGATAGGATGACTCAGGCCGATATAGAAGAAATTTAGGAAACATATGAGATGCATGTACCTCCTCTGCACCCGGAAGTAAGATTACTTTGATATCCTTTGACTCGGATCTGTTAGTCGCTAATTAAATTTCCATACGTCATACAACAAATAGAAATAATAATAAAACGTATATGTTAATAAAGTTTGAACTCTTATGTGCACATTATGAATGTTATAAAGAGTCAATTTTCATTATGAATGTCATAAAGAGTCAGTTGGGCAAAAACGTTCGGCTGCGATAGTTCGTTGAATGGCAGGTAATTTAATTGAATATATTATCTTAAATTTTGATGGGATGATTATTTTTCATGTTTATGTGAGCATATCATTTTTTTTACATGTTTGACTAATAAATTATTATTTTATTTTTTCAGAAATATATTTATTTTAGGTCGGATAATGCGGGGCATATAATGACGACTTTTGATAATCGTGCGGCCAAAAAAATAACGAGCATGTATCGAGACATTAGAAAAGGGATTGCACATGGGGAAGATCGTCCACTGTGGCTGCCCGACCCAGTATTTGGTGTTCTGACCACGTATTGGGACACCCTTGAATGGAAAAAAGAAGAGTGACTAGAATAGGATAAATAGGAATACTGGGGGAGGTTTGTTGTATGCCGATGGGGCCAAATCGATTTATGAACATGAAGCGGACTTGGTAAGTACCATTTTGTATTTATTTTTGACGTATTTAATAGATTTAATTCTTCTCTTGTGATATAATATTAAAACAATTTATTCTTATTCTTGTAAGAGGAGAAGTTAAAGAGGCATATTCTTAAAAGTGAGCTCCTCCAAAATTGTTATACGAGAAAAAAAGATAAGGAGCTGGATAAAAAAACTGACACATGGGTTCACCCAAAGCCACAAGAAATTCATGTAAGTTAGATTTGTTTATTATATGCAAAGTTTGCCTTTAAATTGCTAACATACTTGAAATTACAATTGCATGATAATTACCAGAGTCTAATGCAGAGTCGTCCCTCCACAAAAGAAAGCATGAACGAGTTGTTTGATCAGGCTACTGGTGAACCTAAAAAGAAAGGCCGAAGGTACGGGAAAACTATCATAGTACATCGACCACCCGTTACATCAGCTATTCTACACCCGGCAGTTCGTCGACCTAGTCCGACCCGACGGTGTTGCAGTTACAAGACCAGGTCAATCAACTTTACCAACAGAACACACAAATCATGCAAATGATGGAGCAGATGTTCACGATGATTTCGAAGAACACGAGCGGCTCAAACCAACCCTCTTATGCCCCTCCGCCGGCTCAGTAAGCCGCCGATGACGAAGACGACAACGGTAATGATGATGATGATGGTTAGGGCGATGAGGATGGCTATGATTAGTATGGATTTTCATTTCAAATTATTTCAATTTTTATATATGTTGCAATTTTCAGCGGATTGTATTTTTCATTTATATATTTGGATAAATTATTGGGGTTCGTTACTATATATTCGAATTTTATTACAATCACTTTGTTATTTATTTATATATTCAGATTATGTGATTAGTACATATTATGATAATTAAATATTTATATTTTAAATGTTTTATTTTAATTATGTTTGTAGCAGGGAAAAATAAATAAATAAACTGAATTTTTTAAAAAAAATTAATTATTTTCAGTGGAATTTCTCGAAATTCAGGTGAAAATATTTTAATTTTTGTTTTACAAATTAAAAAGGACCCCACCGGTAATCCGCCGAAAAATATTTTGACAAATGTTGTCCGCCGAAAATCCACTAAAAAATGAAAAGCGACAAGGGTTTTTTCAGCGAAAACAATCCACCAAAAATCCGCAGAAAATCCTCCAATAAATGTAATTTCGGCGAAAATCCGCCGAAATTTTCATGTTTTCTAGTAGTGGTACAGAAAGTGTACTATCAAAAAATAAGAAGTTTGATTGGATAGAGGATGCTGCATAGCAGGCCTTGCAAGAAAAATAAGGGTTACCAAGTTTCCTAAAAAAGAGTGTGGTCAACAAAGCTAATCGGGCATCGGATTGTTGTGGAAGAGAAATGACGGGTCATAAAGGAGGTTCAAAATCTCACCTCACTCACAACGATGAGTTGGTTAGTATTTGCTTTTCATTATTATTTCAAATTTATCATTGAGAGTAATTGCATTTTCATATTACAATAAAACACTACATCTCTTCTTAGAGGAAGCTCAAACGGGCGTTATCCATCTGTGGATGAGTTATTTATCTATCTCTACTTTTATGAGGATGAGGATGGGAACCTGAAATCGGTGATGAGAGGGCGGTGCATGCTTATGTGAGTATTTATTATGTATTTTATGATTAACTGTTTCAACTTTTAAATTATTTCAACCTAACTATCATTTTAAAATTTTGTAGAATACATGGAAGGAGAAGTGGGAAGAGATTAGTTCACAGCCGCCTCCTCAGTTTGATGATGGCACTAGCCAACCTTCTAGATCATCGAAGCTCGATTGAAGTCATATAACTCGACTTTCATGTTCTAAAATTATATAGATAGAAATGCATATTCTACAAGTTAAAATTATATTTAATTTTATAGGTATAGAAGGAGGCAGTGGCTGCTCCAAAAAAGGGTCGGTGGTATGGAATTCTAGGAGGACCATCACATAGTATAGGGACTACAAGTTCTTGTGCTTACCCCCAGAAACGTGTAGATCCGGCAACGATTGAATTGAGGTAAAGGTTTGATAGGTTTGAGGAGAAACACACCTCTAAATTAACTGAGATCGACACACGCTCAATGCCTTGCTTCAAAGCATCCAAAATTTGGCTCAGGGTACTTTCATATCTTCGCCAAATTAGCCACACTCGTCTGTTGATTCACCGCATGTGCAGCCCACCCCTAGTCAATAGAGGGGTTCTCGTGGAATCTCATCGGGAGGACGACGATCTACCTCCAGATACACTCCACAACATCACCTTCGGGATGACGAGGATGACGATGACGATGATGATGGTATTTGAGTTGTTGATTGTTAGACATTGACTATTAAGTTTGTTATAATGTTACTAATTTTATTATAACTTTTAAGTATGTTATGATGATGGTATTTGATGTTAACTAATGTTGTTTGTAACTTGTGTTGGTACTTTATGATGTTAGATTTAATTGTTGTTGTAATTTGTATTTGACGATGCAAATACTGTGTTGTTACTTTGGTCGTAATTTTTATGTTTTTGAGATGAGGATGTGTTGTTTGAATGATTGTGTTTTTGAATGTAATTTGAAATTTGATTTTGTGTTGTTAGGATGATATGAAAAAGAAATAGCAGACTGTGTATCAATTTTGGTTTTGATGTTGTTAAGGTTGTAAAAAAACCAAACAGCAGAATGTCCTCAATATGGCAACTTATCCACGGATTAACCACAACTAATCAGTGGCTAATTTGGCAAATCTCATACAATCTAGCCACGGACTACCCGTGGTAAATAGCTAACTCTATAGCCAAGGTTGGCCATGGTTGGTCCGTGGCTATCTTTTTTTTAAAAAAAAAAAACCTTGGAAAATCAGTGGCTAATAGCCATAGAAAATCAAATCCATGGTTAGTCCGTGGTTGATGAATCCGTGGCAAAAAATCCATAGCTAATCCATGGCTAATTGATAAGTCCGTAATTATACTTAATTTTGATGTTTATTTTGTTGGACTTATCACGTATTGTTCCCTATTCGAGCCTCATTATGCCCAAATTTTGAGTTAAATCGTTGTTTTGCAGGTTAGATAGGAGAAATACTATAAGGACTCGGAAATTGAAGTCAAAAGCCGAGTGTTTACACAAAACATTTTTAGTATCAACCTAATTCAATTTATCCGGATGAGAAACGGTGTTGTAAGAATGTTTATGTTCGCGAGAAATTTTGAGTACTTACCTAAGGCCTGCCATCTTGAAGAAAAATGAATCTGTAAGTCCGCAACAACAATTACAAACTTTCTTTGTTGGATTAGGACTCTAATTAGGAAAGATGTTTTAGGAGGATTTCTATCCCTTTTAAGTCCAAATACAGGCACAAACTATTAGGAGGATTTCTATCCCTTTTAAGTCCAAATACAGGCACAAACTAATTATGACGTGTTTGCTAGGGTTTAGACATTAGAAAAATACTCTTTCAGTGTTTTATCTAGTTTTTGAACTTTTGAAGACAAAGATTGAAGAAAATCGGAGGCGGAGGCAAGAGCACCGTTGGAGGGAAGTTCACATCTAGATTCTCCACCAATCTAGTTTGATTTCTTCCCCTCCATGCATTCTTTTTCATCATTCTTGTTTTTTGAATTCGTCATGAACTAAATCATTTGTCAAGTGTGAGGATGGTGTAATTTTCCTAGCCTATTCCCTATTCTATGAAAATCCTATGGATGTGAATGATTTCTTGTGATTTACGTGTGAATCTTGTTTAATGATCGTAATGCTTGATTAGGGTTTGATCACCCCTAATTATTGAATTCGAGAATCTATGATGAGGTCGAGAGACGAATCATGATTGTTGCTCTGGTTAAACAAGATCAATTGATATTAAATTGCATGAGAATGAGTTTAATATTAATTGAGCCCTTAAAGCGGCGATTAATCTTATGCAATACTTTTTTGTATTTGGATTAATTGACTGAGAACTAGTTAATTTTAGACCTAGAGAGGGTTGTATGAGATAATGTTATGATGCACAAGAGAGATTATTAATATATTAATGCCTTGCTTCACACAATAACGGAATCACTTAGTCTAAGGATTGGAATGGAATAGGGAATGAGATTATTGAAACTACCTTGCACTTGAAGTTAGTCATATTGAGTATTTGTTAAAATTCTGATTTGCAACGAGTCTTTATTAATATTAGTTTCAATTTAGAAAAAACCCATTTCACAATCAATCAATTTAGCTAAATAACACAAGTCACTTTCACAGGTTAAATCACAATCCCTGTGGGATTCAATACTCTACTTATCTTATATTACTTGTGCGATTGTGTGCATTTGTGCAGCCACATCAGTAATCCGTAACTAAATTCGTAGCTGAAAGCTAGTTTTCTAGTAGTGATGGTACTGCATGCACACAAGACAAATCCAACAATTGATCTAGATTATTCAAGACTAATAAAGTCGCAACCTATCAAAAAATAATTCATCGAAAATTCTCTAGCTCATCATCTCTCTTGCAAAAGTTCCCCTCCATACTCGTGCCACACATGTACACTATATATTAATTTCTCTTCAATTGCAACCTACGATAAAGCAATTAAGATATTATGTATATAATTTTGTTTTATTTGTTCTGTAACATTCATCACAGTATAATATATATACTAGTGGATGACTAAATTTAAGAATAGAGAACAAAATTGGGATGTAAAGGAAAAAATATATAAAAACTTCCGTATCCTTATCCAATTATTATCAACCGCTACATATATCATGCATTGGTGACAATAAAATAAATAAACAAATAAAATACAAGAGAAAAAATTAAAATTAATGGCAATACATTGAATGGTAATGTAAAAACTATCATCAATTATATATCTTCTATGATTTTTACAATATCAATAATGTAGAGAATAATAAAATATGTATAAATTGTCATCGTGAACATGGTGGCACTATTTTTCCGATGATTTAGTAAAAAGAAAAATCTTGTCCTAAATTAAAATGATAATATTTTTCTCTTTTTTTCTGGGGCATTGGGTTATCATTATAAAGTTTTCTACCAAAGATTAGTAATGAATTAGAATCTACAAAACTAAATTTCGTCATTTTTAAACTATTTGGTGACAAATAAAAACTATTTTAAGTAATGATAATTTTTATATTATTATTTTATTTTTTCTTCATAATATGAGTGTGATATAAAATGCAACATAAGGTCTTAATAATGGTAAAAATAGTCAATTTTAATATTTAACATGCACAAGGAAAATTCTAGTTTGAATTTGATCAAACCGAACTGATATAATGTTGATCAATTGATAAGTGTGTTACACTTATCACATAATTTGTTAAATTCGTTTAAATTAAGTATAGGAAAGAAATTTCTCATGAACAAATCCACCATTTTCAGAAAAATGAAGGTGTGATTGTAGGTTTTGTTCATGCTATCCATGTAGCTAGGTATAGCCCAACTAGTGTTTTTAGCCACTTCGGATTCTCTATTGCATAATTATGTTACATCTTATAATATACGCATCAATACACGTCACGTGTAGTGGTGAGCGGTTGAGATAAGGAAAGAATACACATGGCATGTAATGATGCGTGTAATAGAATATGTAACATAATTATGTAATAAAAAATCCAAACTGATTTTTAACCATTGAATTTAAATATGATAATATCAAATAATGTTAAAAAAATATATTATATCATACTACTCAATTCAATAATTAAAAATTTAATTAAATAATACCCAACTAGATAGTATCTGTCCTCCTGTGATTGTGAACAGTATCCGCTACCCGTAGCATGTTAGTAAAGGTCAATCGAACCCTCTCCTTCACACATCATCGATGATCCGTCGCCATCCATAACTGGCTCATGTCACTTGTGGCTCTATATAAACAAGAAACCTCTCCTTCCCTCAGAATTGATCCCCTCATTACCTCCATAAAACAAAGCCACGCACACACACACGCGCACACATATTCTCCCCCAACACTACTCAAGAATCAAGCAAGAAGAAGACGAAGCAATTAAATCTCTAACATTTATGGATATCTTCTCCTCCACCACCACCATCTACATCCTCCTCTTTTTGCCACACTCCTCTTTTACCACCCATCCAAAAACACACACCAAAAAGCAAAAACACACACCCAAACTTCCCCCGGGCTCAATGGGCTGGCCTTACATAGGCGAAACACTCCAGTTATACTCCAAGGACCCCCACAACTTTTTCTCCGACAAGCAAAAAAGGTTCCCTTTTCTAAGTCCTTCAACCGCTTGTCCATGTTTCCGAATTTTAATTAACAAAACATATATATATATATATATATATATTCTCATTCAACTCTACTAAGGTTTTCGGGCCGTGCAGATACGGGGAAATATTCAAAACACACATTCTCGGGTGTCCCTGCGTGATGCTGGCCAGCCCGGAGGCGTCGCGGTTCGTGCTGGTAACGCACGCGGATTTGTTCAGGCCCCACGTACCCGAAAAGCAAAGAGAAGATGATCCGGGCCCGCAGCCCTGTTTTTTCTCACCAGGGCGCGTACCATAGCCACTTGAGAAAAGCTTGTGCAGAGCTCATTATCGCCTGAGGCCATTAAAAAACTAATTCCAGGAATGAAGCCATAGCCATATCCCTATGGATTCATGGGCTAATGGCCAGATTAACACATTCCAAGAAATGAAAAAGGTTTTTCTTTTAAAAAAAGAACATATATTTTTTTTTTCAAAAACTTATTTTATTCTTTGGGGGGGCCAGCTTAGATAAATAGTATCTTACAGTGACTCTGCTCATGTTTCTGTTGAATATTTT
>CM047875.1:6115215-6207792 GCA_026212405.1 Petrea volubilis
GTGACCATAGGCAGCCCGGCGCAGATCCCTTCCAGAGTTGAATTCCATCCACAATGAGTCACAAATGCGCCTATTGCCGGATGATCAAGAATCATCACTTGCGGTGCCCATCCCCTTATGATTAACCCTTTCCCTTTCATTCTCTCCTCAAATCCTTGAGGCAACCACTCCTCATTTTCTTCTTCTTCACTTTTCCCCTTCCTCACAACCCAAATGAAATCTTGGCCCGAACCCTCAAGCCCCGACCGCTGTTTCGTGTAACTGCGCTGGAGTAAAGGTCACCGTGCTGCCAAAACATATGTAAACACCGAATTAGGCCTCCTGGAATCGAGCCACGCCTTGCATTCTTGCTCATCTATAGCTGATTCTTTTCCTCTTTGAGCTTTTCCCTCATCTCCATTGTTGCATAACAAAAGTGGGCCTATATGCCACGCCTTTCTCCCCAAGACATTCTTGTAATGATCAGCATAATCCGATTCGAGCTCGTAGAAGCTGTTAACAACAACTCCATAGCTTCTCCCCACTGACTCCCTCATTTCGTGCAGCAACTCCGTTAACGCAGTTTTGGTTCCCCCTACTAGAGATTCAGGCATTTGTGTCCTGAAAAACATCAGCTTATGCGGAAGATTAGGCACGACAAAGGGCTCGGAATCAGACGAGACGTTCTTGAAAGGTTTGTAGAGATGGACATGCTCCGTAGCACATAGTGAGAAACCGCTCGTTCCATGGAAAACCAATCTTGGAATCCCAAATTTGGCTGCAGCATCTATAGTCCAAGGCAAGAATACATCGGAAACTAGACAATTCGGTCGCAGTTCTTGGAGGATTCTCTCAACTGGTTCTTGGAGCAAAGACAGGGCCTCAACAAACTTTGGAATCAAATCAGGAGTGGTCATTTGATCAAGTGCCACAAAATTGTCGGACAACGAAGATCCCTCAGGTGGGAATTTCGTGACGATCAAGCCAATATCGTGTCCCGATTGCTGGGCTCTTTTTATGGGCTCAGCAAATGCTTGAGTGGCGATTATAGTTGTTTTCAACCCTCTTGAGTGGAATAGCTTGGCCATGTCTAACATTGGGATCATGTGACCGTGAGCCATCAATGGAACAAGGACAATATGTAACTTTTCCATTTCAGAAAACAAAATTTTGGGAAACCAAGAGAATTGATGATTGAGGATAAACAACTTCTTGTTATATTTTTGGCTGATAATTAAGCTGAAATGGATATGTGAGGAGAAAGAGGTTCAAACACAAAGTCTTGTATATGTAGACTGGTGCAGAGTTTTCTTGAAGAGCAAGAGTTTTCAAAGGGATAATTTAAATAATTACAAGTATGGCGCGTTGCTGACATATTCGCTTATGTAAATGCTTGAAAGTTGAAATCAAAAGAAAGAAGTGGGAACTCGAAAGGGTCAAATTGTGCCATCATCATGTGCTGTGGGGTCTCAGAATTTCAAATTTCTTTCTTGCTTTGCTTTAAAAAAACTAGAAAGCTTATGCATGAGTATGAATGATTTTGCGGTATGCCTCATCCAGTCTTTCCCTCCTGTAATAATTTGAGAATGATGATTCAGGGCATAATAAGAAAAGATGAGAAGTAAGAGTTATTTCCAGTTGTGGAAATAACTATGCACTGATATAATTTTAATTATGAATATAATTTAGCATTTGTATGCAATAGTTTAAAAAGTGCTTTTAAAATGTGTTTTTTGTTTGAATATCACTCTAAATAATTTAGAAAAAAAAAATTCATATCTGGATTTTTCTTACTTCCTACTTTTGCAAAACAGCCAGCCAAAACACATATATTTTTCTTAATTGAAGTGCTTTTTTGTAGTAAAAGAAAAAAAGGTAATTTTCTTTTACAAAGAAACCCTTTGAAACGGGCCGTAGTGAAGTGTAGAGCAAATGGCCCTGAAAATCTCTCTATGTGGGCACTCAAAACTCAAGTGTAGAATAGCCAAGCGACATATAAATGGGTCCGAAAAGCAGTCATTTCATAGTCCAAGGCTTCAAGCCCGCGAAAATATTTCATTCGTCATAAAAACAGGCTCTTATATAGCCCGTTCATACAGAGTATGTGATGAGATAAATTTTCGTGTTTCAACCACCAAATCTTTGTAACAAGATGGAAGTAGGAGTCAGAAGTATATATGTTATATGGATTGGATATACGGCTTTTATATTCGTATTCGATTAACTTATCGAATCGATAGGAATACGAATATCGGACGAATATTTTAGATTAATATCTATATCCCCTATTTGTTGGATATCGATCGAATTTGAATATATATATATATATTTGATTATATTTTTTACAAATTAATTCAATTATAATTATTTGAATATTCGTATTTTATTATGAATATTCGAATATCTGGTCCAATTATAATTATTTAATTACTTGGATCTAATTATAAATATGGAAATATCTTATTCAAGTAAAAAAAACAGTGTTTTCTTGTAATGAACAAAAAAAATAAAAAAAAATAAAAAAATTAACTGGTTCCCGTGGCCGAAATCCTCTAATTTGAGCAATTGCTTGTCAAATAAAGTAGAAAATGTCGATGGGGTGAAAGAACAATAGACCTTGTTGCTAATCAACCGATGAATCGAAAGAGATTTGCGCCCAAATCGTCTTTGCTAGGGTTTTCAAATTTTAGAGAAAAGGGGAGGGGGGGGGGGGGATTTCTGATTTTACGTTAGAGGGGAAATACAAGATGTGGTAAAAAAACTAGGGTAATATGATTGAAGTCAAAACAGGGCAATTTCGTTTTTTTACATTTTTTAAAACATGAATCAAGAATGAGGGACGGTGAGCAAATTTATCAAAATTCAGAGTTTGTTATGTGATATTTGTTTTGATAGGGTTTATTTTGCACTTTTTAAATAATACATGTAGTAAAATACTATTGACTTTGATATTAAATGATATTAATGTCATTGAACAACTCAAGACAATGGAGGCTGAATCTTCTGCTCTTTCTTTATTATTATTATTACTATTTTTTTTTAAATTTTGACATAATGTCAAAGTCACATTGAATATCCATGGCCGGTTTCATCTACCTCATGTTGTGTTTATTTCGTCAAATTCTATCACAATTTCAACGCTCTAATAAATTGATTTTTGTATTCAAATTTGTGCAAAAGATAAATATATTTCTATAATTAAATAAATTTTTAAGTGAAAGTACTCATAAAAATATATATAAAATTATGTAAGATTTTAACTTATTACCCAGCCATGGAAAAGAGTAGAAAAGAAAAAGAAACAGGAGTTATTCCAAGAAGAAAACATAAAAAAACAAAAAAAAAAGAAAGGGAAAAATAATAATATGCCAAGGTAGAAAAGTAATTTTCGTGGCCAAAACACATAAATTTGTCATTATCCACGCGCAAGGCACAATCAATGTTCTGAAAACTGGACCGGACGCAGAACCGGCAGCCTTACTGGTTACTGGTTTAATTGGAGTGACATCATAAATATGTAATAATTATTAATTATTTTTTTATATAAAAAAACATAAATACATAAAAAAATTTAGAGAAAACCCAATAATAATAAAAAAATAAATAAAAACCAAATAAGAAATTTGCCTTACTATTTAATCAAAATCCAACTCATCATTCATCCCAATTCGATAAGCACATTTTGTCACATCTTACATTCAAGTCCAAACAAAATCAAATGAGATTAAACAAAGTTTAACAAGATAAATTCAGAAAATTGAGGCAGTTTAATTGTGTAATGTGTTATTTTCTTTGAGACTTATAATTAATTTGTTATTTTCTTTGAGACTTATAGCACCCAAAGTATCTAAAATTCTGTTTGTATTAGAATTAGTGTTGTTGTAGGTGATTTAGATTGGGAGGAACACATATCTAAATACTTATCCTTTTTCAGCAGCCTCTGGGAAACTAATTACTTAGTTACAAAAGGAAAAATGAAATAAAAGACATAGAAAAAAAAACAAATCTTACCTTAACACAATGGCCAGCGGACGGATAGCGAACGGTGGCGGACGGGTGTCACGGTAGCTAACAGGCGGGCGGCAGACGGTTAGGGCTTATTGTTCACGCTTGCTGCTGCTGTTGGGGGAAAACATAAATAACTCAAAACTTCATAATTTCACACTGTTAAATGGGTTAATTTGAAAAATAAGATAAATTAAAAAAAATAAAAATTTGTGGCCCGCCTAACCAGTCCATGAATAGCAATGTTCTGAAAACCGGACCGGACACTGAACCGGCGGCCTCACTGGTCACCGGTTCGACCACCTGTTCAACCGGTGTGACGTCATAAATATGTAATAATTATTAAATTATTTTTAATATTAAAAAAATTATAAATACATAAAAAAATTTAGAAAAAATCCAATAATAACAATAAAACCAAACAAGAAATTTATCTTATTATTTAATAAAAATTGAACTCCATTAAATTTATTAATATTCAAACATTCAAACATATTAACAATGAGTACATAATATATATATATATATATATATATATTCAAATACGCAAATAATACAACTTCATTATACAAAATAAATTAAGACAAATCAAAATTGTTGCATATAATAAAAAGACTCCATATAATAAATTACAACAAAATAAATTACAATAACTCCACATAATAAAAATAAAAATTACAAAAATAAAAACAAAAAATCAAAAAAATAACAGAAAAAAAGGAAAATATCACGTTATTTCAAGACTATTGATTCCTTCTTCTCTCTCTCTCTCTTTTCCAGAACTCTCTCTTTTTTCTCCTCTCTCTCTCTCTCTCTCTCTCTTCTTTTTCCAGAATTCTCCTCTCTTTCTGTCTTTTTTCTGCTCC
The DNA here is from genome assembly GCA_026212405.1 of Petrea volubilis. Classification (NCBI taxonomy): domain Eukaryota; kingdom Viridiplantae; phylum Streptophyta; class Magnoliopsida; order Lamiales; family Verbenaceae; genus Petrea; species Petrea volubilis. The sequence goes on from CM047875.1 coordinate 6,120,066, forward strand.
CTCTCTTTTCCAGAATCACTTTTTTCTTCTCTCTCAATCTCTCACCAACTTCTCAAATCCCTCCCCTTTTTTTAAATCAACTCTTTAACTGAACATTATAAAAAACTTACACTTACCAGGCAGTAGACGACGGCGGAGAGGCGACGCAACCGTCGGAAGCGCTGCGCGGCGGAGAAGCGAGGCGACGGGTGGAGGTACTGCGCGGCGGAGAGGTGAGGCAATGGACGGCAGAGAGTCGAGGCGGGCGTGGCGCGGCGGACGGCGGACGACGCTCAATGGACGGAGGAGAGGAGAGGAGAGGAGAGGCGAAGCGGGGTTCAATAAAAGGGGAAAACAAAAGAAGGAAAAATCAGCCCGCCGAACCGGTCAGCAAACCGGGACCGGTTCAACCGGTTTTTCATCGGTTTTTGCCGGTTCGCACCGGGCCGAATTAGTGCCGGTTTTGAAGGTTGGTTCGGACCGGATCAGGTGCTGGTCACAGGTCGGACCGGCCGGTTCGGTCCGGTTTTCAAAACATTGATGAATAGGGACCGATTCGATCGGTTTTTCACTGGTTATGACTGGTTACCGACTGGCCGACACATGAACGGTTTTGGAGGGTCATTCGGACCGGACCAAGCAATGGTCACTGGTCGAACCGGTCGGACCGGCTTGTCCGATCCAATTTTGAAAACATTGGGCACAGTCGTGGATTGCAAGGTTCAACATCTCTATTTATATTTTCACAAGAATTTTTATGCTACTTTAGTTTTGATAAGGTCTTATTTGCTTATGAAGAGCTTTACGAGGGTCTTGATGCAATTAAGAGATATATACTAATGTATAAAATTGAATAAATATTTTAATTTTATAATTAGAGTTTAAATATGTAATTAAATTTTATTTTATTTTTATTTTGTACATGCATATAGAGTGCTCAACCAACTAATATATACTAGTAATATGACACACTCAATCAGTGTGCATAATAAAAAATATGGCAACTTACACTTTGCACTTTGAAAACACCCACTTTACACCCTTCGAAAAAAGAAATAATAGATTGCACCCTAGAAAAACTTTAGTTTTGGCATCAATGCGCCCTCTGAATTTTTAGGCCAAAAAATTCATTAGAGTTGACTTCTTGTAAGGGCAAAATTACTAGCTTAAAAAATAAAATAGATTTTTTTCTCTTAACCCCGGCATCTGACATGAAAGGAGTACACCAAATATTCCCATTATATTAGATATACGACTTTTGCCTATTGAAGTTTATTATTTTATAGTAACATGATAGTTCTTAAATTAGATCACTATTTTCAAGAACAAATATTTGGAGTTAAAATACAAATAGAAAAGGTTCTTTACTTTAAAAAAAAACAGATGAAATTAGTTAAGGAAAAAAAAGGAAGAATAATCAGTAGCAAATGAAACAATATATTTTAACTTTATATTAATGGTCTCGAAAAAAAATTCTTCATTTGAAATTTTAATATAGATTGACGCAATTATTATTGATCATCATGTCCCAACAAAACTTTGCAAAAAAGGTATTTAATATAGTAAATGGTAAATACAATTTCTTTTTGTCATAACAAGGAGTCTAACAACTATGTTTAGTAAACAAAAAACTTTGGGGTACTTCTCTCAGTTGTCATACCATTACTCCAATTGTACTTGAATCTTTAGATTTATTTTGATTTTTTTTCCCCATATTTTACCTGAAAAATGAAGACTTTTAGCTGCAAAAAAATAAAAAAAAACTATTGTTGCTTTGGAGATTGTTATCTTTTTTTTTATTATTTGGTGAAAAAAGTAAAATACCTCAAATAAATTTTGCAAATCATGTTCATGATTTTAGAGGGAAATTAGTATTTTTTTTAGGTGATAATTTTTCCCTCACAAGATGTCAACTAAAGATTTTTTAGGGTTCAATTTATGATTTTTATTTTTTGAGGGTGCTAAGCGACTATTTAAGATGTTTTAAAGATGTAAAGTGTAAATCGCCCTAAAAATTAATATAATTTAATGACATACTAAATTTTTTACAGTATATATACTATTGAAATAGTTTTTCAACTATTTTTAATAGATTTATAAAATTGGTAATAAATAAAAATAAAATAATTTAAAATAGAAAACTAATAAAATAATTATAAATAAAGTTAAAAAATTATATTGAAGAATATATTGAGAGATAAAAGATGATAGAGAGAGAAGGGGAGAGAAAGAAGGAGAAAAATAAAAATAAACGTGAAAAAAGAGAGAAAAAAGAAAAAAAGAAAAAAAAATAATAGATCAAAAATTGATTAAATTAAAGTTAGTTACTAAAGAGGTTTTTTTTTTATATAAATATATATATATATATATATATACACACATGAGGTAATCTAGAAGTGGGAGTAAACTTTGTGATGTGCGGCGCCGGCTATGCTGTTGCAGCAGAACTCGGTTTAAATGGAGTGAGAAAGTCTACGTAAATGCCAAAATAGAATGCCACCAAAAAAAAAAAATGCCAAAATAGAATGCCACCAAAAGGGTAAAAAGTTCTTGCCTAACGCTGAATGTCAATGCAAGAATGATGACGCATGCAATGACGTGATTTGAGTCTAGAATGATTGTGATATGGGGTATCAGAGTTGTGGGGGTGGGGGGATGGTTTCATTTCGCCCCTTAACCGTGTACTTGTTATCAGTTTACTATGTTAAAACTAAGGAAATGTAGTTTTTGTCTCAAATCTTTTTCCTCTGCGCACGCATTGAGTGAGCTTATCTTATTAGTTTAAAATAAAATATAAAATTATTTATATTATACTATTATATAAAGCACTAAAGTGAGATAATAGTTGTTTTCATCTATTCAATTCGTGAATTCTTTTTCTTTTTCTTCTTTTGCTTTTTTAAAGAAAAAATTCAATCCCTTATCTTGATGTCCCCTTCTTATTTTTGTATTTTTTCTTTTCTTTGTTCTGTCGTGGCTCCTCCAATCAATATATTTTTTTTTCCTGTGTTTTCTTTATGGACTTTTTATTATTTTTCTCCCTTTATTTTTTATTTATCTTTCTTAATATAATTTTATTTTGTTTCAAATTATTCTTTCTTTCACTTATCTTTGTAATAAGTGCATTAAAAATAATTAAAATACATACAATTGTATGTAATTTCTTAAAAACATATTTACAATTTTACATTGTTTAAATTTAAGAATTTAACTAAGTTTATCTTACTTTAATACCTCCTAATTCAAAGTTCTAGAAGAAAAGTGTTGTACATACCAGTAGGTGAGTGCCAAACAACTTTATTTATTCAATTATTTTGATGGGGATGTCTCAGGAATATAAAGGCTCCTGGAAATTGAGGCAGCTTGCAATACAATATTTGAACAAGGGTTCCCGATTATAGTCTGGGGTTTCCGGCCCAAACAAACAAAATTACAAGTTGAAAATGCCGCAATTACGTGAGCCATCCTATTTGCGGTTCAGTCGATGCTTCACCTAGTGTTGTGCATCGAATGCAGTAAAAAAATAACATGTGTCACTTTAAATAAAATTAAGAAAATCTAATATTAAACCATTAGCGGTTTACCGTTTAATTTTACAAGGAAATAACATATGCCACTTTTTACTGCACACACATCAACTGGACCCTTATTCGGAAATTTTTTTTATTTTACCCTTTTTTGGGAACGGTGATTGTCAAAATACCCTCATTTTTTAAAACTTTTAAATTCTACCCTAAACCGAACTTTGAAAACTCGGTCTAAATTTTTTATAATATTTTATTCGAAAAAAATAAGACCGAGGTTTAAGACCTCGGCCTAACTATTTAATTTATATATATATATAATATATATAATATATATATTATAATATATATAATATATTAATATTATATAATATATATATAATATATTAATTTATATAAAATATATATAGATTATAAAGCCGAGCTCTAAGAGCTCGGCCAATTTGGATTTAATTTTTTTTTTATTTAAGGCCGAGCTCCAAGTTTTGATTTATTTTATTTTATTTTTTTTAGCCAAATAAAATTTATAATTTTTTTTTAAGTAAGACCGAGCTCTTAGAGCTCGGTCATAGAATAATTTATTATTATTATTTTTTAATAGTAAGACCGAGCTCTGAGAGCTCGGTCAAAGAAAAAATAATTTTTTTTTAAATTGAATATATATTCCGTGAAGGTTGTTCAAAATCAAGATCAAGGCCAAAACAACAATATGAAAAATCATGTGAGATTTAGAATTGATATGTGCTCATGTGAAACTAAATAAGCCATAATTTTCAAATCACCATTCATATATATGAAATTTTAATTTAAATTGAATTTAAGTGAACTAATTATTGGTAAAATAAGTACAATATTATTCATTTGATTGTAGCATTAATTAATTAATAATCTTATAAAATATATTTTAACTACATAAAAGTATAATAATTGTAAATAACACAACTCTATCATGTATTTTAAAAGTTGGACTTAGTTATGGAATTAATGTTTCCTATCTTTAATTATAAATCACTATAACAAAAAAAAATAAAATTACGATAACGTAGTAAGTAACATAAAATTTTGATAGTGTTGTCTTAAAACTTTGTTGTCTTATTAGTTTTAAATTTTAAGATTGAGCGCTAAGCATAAATATATAACAAATTACTATTGGCACGTACCAATTATTAGCGTTGTTGGGCACGTTGCCTTGATCTTTCCCTGATTTGTGATTGGTTCATCTCATTATGAATGCGAGTAGTAACATCACGGCCACGCCGTTGCTCCTTTAACCTAGCGGGATTGTGAACTAATTTGAAATCAGCTTCTGGCCAATATGCCTCATCCCAAATAGGCTCGAATATACCCGTATATGTTTGCTGGTAGGAGTCTATATTATAGTACCACGCAAACATTTGTTTGGCGTCCATCGAAAATTGGGTTGCCGCAGCTAAAGCATGCGAGCATGGTATACCAAACTGTTGCCAAATTCCACAAGAGCATGTACCTTTTGTTAGCTTCACAACAAATCAACGAACAGCCCTGTGTCCTGTATCTCTGGCAAGTATTGATACCGTACGTTCATGATACACAAAATTCTCGACGACATGTGATAGTGAGGCATCTTTATAAGTATTGTAGTAGGCATATGCATGATCGCTCCAAGGTTGGTTATTTGATCCCATACCGTTTCCCATAGTCGAACGCTGACGGAACCAATTTATGGTGCGGTTGAAGGTGAGATGGATGAACGCGACAATAGGCAGATGACGACCACCCTTGAAGGCGCCATTAATATTTGTGGTCATTATGCCTGTCCTTTTTCCACCGTCGTATATGGCTGCCCATTTCTCCAAGTCGATACGTTCCAGGTATCTTGCTGCTTCGGGTTTGGTTGCTCGTATTTGCTCCATGATCTTGTTAAAGTCAAACTCAATTGGAGCATTTCCAGCACTCCAACATAGGTCTTTGGCGAGGATATTTTTGACCTTTGCATTTAAATTCGAGCAAAGGTGCCTAAGACAGAATCGATGGCATCCAATAGGCTCTTTGAATCCAACGAGTTGTTCGACTGCTGAAGTTATGCCAACATGTCTATCTGAAAATGAGGCATGCACCTTGATTTTGTCCAATTACATGTTGGACCAACATTGATAGGAACCATAACCAGGACGAGCATGTTTCTTCATCAACTAATGCGTGTGCCAGTGGCAACACATTTTGGTTTCCGTCCATTGTGCACGCAATTAGCAACTTGTGTTTGTACTTTGTATACAGATGAGTTCCGTCAACCCTAATAACTTTGCGGCAGTGTCGAAAAGCATCTATACATGGCTTGAATGCCCAAAACACATATCCTATCATTTTTGTTGTGGGGTCGTCAATATTGAGGTTAAGCCATTCTACGACAGTCCCGGGATTCCACCTTTGCAGTGCAAGTAAATAACGGGGTAGTTTTGCTATGGATGTTTCCCAGTTGCCATACAACAAGAAGCGCGCACGCATCAACCCTTGCCAAGCCTTCTGGTAGCTTATCCTGTACCCTAAAAGGGTATGAATTTGTGCTCGTACGTCTCCAACCTTGTATGAGTAATTTTCACGAACTTGGTTCACCATCATTCCCCCAATGACATTTCTATCCAAGTTTATGTGATCTCCGCCATCGTCCATTATGAGACATGTATGTGGGCCAGTGTACCTCGTTACTTGCCAGATTCCACGCTTGTCGTTTAGAACTACCCGGACTCTCCACTGGCAGCTTTGTTCTTCCCTCAACATGCAGCGAACACTATATAATTTTGGCTCCGACTTAATAACTTTGAATTCTCGCCTCGCCCACTTGATAGAAAAATGATTGATAGATTGAGTGGCATTGAGCTTATTGTTGAAAATCATTCCCACTTGAAGAATGCCCCTATCTTGGTCGTACAATGTTCCTTTTTTGCCGGTTGGTATGTTGTATGAATCCATTGGCAGCTCTTCGAACGGCATGTTGAACCATGTAGTGGTTTCATACAGCCGGGGTGCGCTGGTACTAGAGGGCAATAGATGTGCGGAAGTTGTTGTTTGTTGGGTGACTCTAGGACCTGTGATGACCGTAGTCGCATTCATTTCCTCAACATCATTGTGGTCGATGTCACCACCAGTTGCATCCATGTCGTAGACCGGTTCAGAATGCTCATCTTCTTGAGGACCTAGACTATCAGCCACGACATTGTCTGTGTTTTCTCCTTCTCTTAATTCATATGTTTGTTGTTGCTGTGTCGGGGCGAGATGCGAAGTGCCAACATCCCCCCCTATTGTACGTCGAGGGACCTGCGTTGTCGTCGTTACAGCTGATGTTTTGATGGGTATGTTGGACATCTGGGAAGTTGAAGTTGCTTAATCCCTGTGTGATTGCTGGAACTTCTTCTTGTGTTAATATGGACATGTATGAACCCCACTGCTGATCACGCTCCCACATTACGTTGGGGTTACTACCATATTGGACCACGGCCTCTGCTTCAGTGAAAATTTGTAGGTTACGTAGGCCTACGCTTGATCTTGTGAAATTCCATAGGTCGGTATCATTTGTCAACTCTACCAACGCTTGCACAACGGGTTGACTTGAGATGTTGTAGTTGACGAATGCTTTCAACGTGTACGTATTACGGTTTACACCAGTAATACTGTACAACTCTTCCATCAAATTTACCAATGTTGAGTTGCGGGCTATCCACGTAAAACCCATTGGGTTTCTATCATATGTGATGATATGATTAGAATGTTGTATGTTACCGCCATGATAAACAACAACACCAATCATTTCCATATCCATGTGGGGAGATTTTTGTAGTGTGGAGCGTTTCGGAGTGTGAGTTATCTTTGTTGCAATGTGTGAAATTAAAATTTTTTTGTGTTTGTGGTGTTTCGATTGGGCTGGTATTGTTTATATCCGAAATTTTCAGTTACTGTACAGTATACATTTGAAAAAGCTAAATGGCTACGTATGTAGGCAACATAATTTTTTATCAGGCTACTGGATACATCATTCAAACTTATCAGGCTACTGGATACATTATTCAAATTTATCAGACTACTGGGATTTTTCACATGTCTCATATATATATCAATTACTTCATACGTCTGAAATGTTGATTAGTATGTGTGTAGGCGTGCATGCTAACATTTTTCAAAGTTTGTCATATCAGTTAATTCATAGGTCTGAAAAAGTTGATTACAACTTGTGTAGGCGTGCATGCTAAAATAAGGCTACGTACATACATTATTCAAAGTTTGTCATATCAGTTACTTCATCTGAAAAAGTTGATTACAACTTGTGTAGGCGTGCATGCTAAAATAAGGCTACGTACATACATTATTCAAAGTTTGTCATATCAGTTACTTCATCTGAAAAAGTTGATTACAACTTGTGTAGGCGTGCATGCTAAAAAAAGGTTACGTAGATATATTATTCAAAATTTGTCAATTGCTATCAGAATTTCAAGCGTACTATGCTAATTATTTAAGCTTTACTATTCATCAATAGTAAAGCTACTATTCATATATATTTCGTTCTTTACCAAAAACCTGAAAATCACAATTATTTAATTTTACTATTCATCAATAGGAAAGTTACTATTGGTATTTCGTTCTTTGCCAAAATTTGAAAAGCACAATTATTTAACTTTACTATTTATCAATAGTAAAGTTACTATTCATACATATTTCGTTCTTTGCCAAAATGATGAAAATCATAATTATTGAAATTTACTATTCATCACAATCCAAAGTTACTATTGATATATTCCATTTTTGAGATCACATAACAAACTATACTAATGCTGGCCTAAATGGCCTCTAGTACCACAGGCTCGAGGACGTCTAACTCGTTGGCCTCTTCGACGGGGTTGTTCTTCTTCAGACTGATAGGATTCAAATGACTCAGATTGACGATTAGGGGTGTTCATTCGATTTTAACCGAACCGAACCGCGCATTCGGTTCGGTTAACCGAACCAATCGGTTTTTCGATTGCTAAACCGAAAACCGAACCAAATGGCTCTCGGTTCGGTTCGGTTAAAACCGAACTGGTTCGGTTCGGTTTTTGGTTTTAACCGAAAACCGACAGTGTATGGTAAAAAAAAAAATTGATACAATTTCAAGTTTTCAACAAATCAAATTATAGGCTGGATTTAACACATATAACACTAAAATGGAATAGAAACTAAATGTATAAGAACCAAAATGTGATCTGACCCATTAATTTATGGCAATTGAATGCCAATGGTTCCAAGGATGTAGATTGCGTAAGAAAGTAGTAATACAAAGTATTTCCTTGTTCCCCTTTTTTTGGTATGCTACACAGTATACACCTTTTATTTTATTATCTCTCATTCTTTTGTGCCATTACTCATCCCCTCATTCACTGCTTCCCCAAAAATTACCTGCTGGCTGCTGCTCGGCTGCGCCTACGCCTGCGCCTGCTGTTCGGATACTATTGCCTGTCGTCGCCTGTCGGACCGCCAGTCGTTAGCAGGGAGAGAGAGAGACGAGAGTTACGAGACTCAAGAGAGATGGGGTTAGGGCACGAGAAACAGACAGAAAGAAAGAGTGAAGTGAGTCAGGGAAATCCAAATAATTTGTTCTGTTTTAAAACCGTGTTTTCAAGTAACACCTTGTTTTTTTTTTTGAATATCATGGTTCGGTTCTCGGTTAAACCGAACCGATCCTATGTTTCGGTTTTCGGTTTTTTTTCGATTTTTAACCGAAAAAAACCGAACCGAACCGAATAAATTCGGTTTTCAACATGAATAACCGAAAACCGAACCGAACCATGTGCGGTTCGGTTCGGTTCGGTTCGGTCCGATTTTTTTCGGTTTCGGTCGGTTCGGTTGGTTTTCGGATATTGTGAACACCCATATTGATGATCACTGGAGCTACTCCCAGGCAGCTCATCCCCTCGAGTCGACCACACACCAAAGGGTATTAGCGAAGCATTATAACTCGGACGTTGGTCAATGTTCGCATAATTAAACACTCCACCGGAATAACACGATTGGCTAGGGTCACTCGAGGTTGGCATGTTGACCAACTGAGTGTATGACATGGTGGAAAAATCTCCGAAGACACTGGTACCCATATGTGAAGGCCCGTACACGTCTTGGGGAAAGCTCGAACTAGAAGGGCAAAATTGTGTTTCGGGTGCAATTGAATGCCCTGGTTCGGCGCCATGCTCGGTAGAAGGCCCGGCTTCATCGTGTTGAACAGTAGAATCTCCACCCTGGGTTGTCGTACGGCGTCGTCCTTCGACACGCCTTGGATATGGATCACTCGTTGCACCTACGAATGGAGGTGCGTCGTACGATTGACCAGTTATTCCAATATGTGTTCTGGCCACGTTTTCCAACATCCTTGCGTGATTTGCAATGTGAGGAACATTGTGTCGCATAGCCTCCACTTGAATATACTCCGCACTTTCCAACTGTCATCATGTTGGACAAAATATTTTACACTTAATATTTTCCATGATAAGAAATTCAAATTTTATTCGTGTAATATTTAAAAAAATACTAACCATGATACGCCATGCTGCCGGATTGGAAGGTTGATAACGCCTTCCTAGTTCATACCCTTGTGGCGGACTGATTTGCCGAACAGTATGCCTTATATACCACGCAAAGTAACCGTCCTCCACATGGGATACCCTCGAAGAGATTGGAGCACTGTTAACAATGAACTCCTTGACGTTATTCCACATCCGTGTGTAACTAGCGTATGCTAATCCCCAATCATTTGTTGAATTATGACCCCGCCTATCTACTCTTGGCAAAGTTCTCTCTGCCATAGTAATGTTGGGAGGAATGTGTTGTCTCATCCCGAACTGTCTCAAAACACGTTCAACATGATGAAACTCAATCATCTGGTAGTCCAGCAATCTCGGGGGCATTAGGATCATACGGACGCCATTTGAACTGAAAATGATTCTCAAAACTCAATTGTTTCATACTTGGTCAAATATAAAAAAAAAAAAAAATTGCTTTAGATTGATAAATAATAGTGTCATACCTCTTTGTCACACATCCTGTCAAATAATTCTCTAACGACAGGTAACGAATGTCTAACCGTATCTGTATATCTATAGTAATTACTCCATCGGGCACCAAATGGGATTGTGGTTCTTTCAGCGTTATCACAATCCAAATCTTGCCCTGTTAGCAACCTCCGAAACACGGGCACTGGTGTTATTGTTGTGATACGAGACCATGCCCAAATCTACAATACAAAAAATAAACCAACTCACTCGTAATAGTTTTCTCTCTTAATAAGCATTAATATGATAAACACTCTATATATTTAATACCTGAACTAATTGAATCGGGCCAGATATCGAGTTTGCCTCCCTCCTTGAAGCAACAACCAACTCCCGATATAGAAACGTCAATGCAGCTGAACCCCAGCTAAAAGACCGGGTACGTTGGACATCATCCATATGAAGTAAATAATGCAACCCGATAAATTTTTTGCTTTTCTCGGGCATCATTACGCTTGAGATGAGTCCCAACGCCATACATCTGGTGTACTGCAACATAGCCTCTGCTGATGAAGAATCACTAATTCGGTGGTTTCGGAGGTGATTTAGAATCGCTTTTACAACAATACGTGATGACATAAGATCCGTGTCATTCGGAACAAATCCTAATAATTCACCACAATTTTCAACCCAATTTGTTCCCCCCTGTACATGACCCAACAAAGGACTACCCCTGATGGGCAATGCCCATAGAATTGCAATGTCCTCTAATGTCACAGTTGCTTCGCCAATCGGAAAATGAAACGTATTTGTTTCCGGCCGCCACCTCTCTACCAACGCAGTGATAAGTGCATGGTCTATCTCGATACGACCACACGTGAGCACTCCATAAAATCCCATCTCATAAAGCATTTGTAGCACATTAACATGCAATGGCTGCTCTTCGATAATTTTCCAAAAATTCATATATATTGCCCTAATATCCAATGGCCCAAGGGTGTTGGCGAATTCAACATGGTTATTCTTCTTTCTTTGGTCCCCGAACTTGGGGCCGAAACGGGGCTCAAGGGCATCTTGATAGTCCAAAACCTCCAACTCCTCGAAGGTATAGCCGGAGCCATCCGCGGGACGCTTGCCCTTGCTCGAAACAAGGGTCTTCTTCTTCGGGGCTGGACCAGACAGCCCCTTCGGCGCAAAGTCGGCTGCCTTCCTCTTTCGGATTAGAGGAGTCTCCTCCTCGATGTCAATGGCAGCGACGGGGGCCCGGGCAGGGGGTTGTTGCGCTGCCCTCATCACCGACGGAGCTGTCGAGGGCGCCTCCGCCATAGCACGCCTGTCCTCCGGGGGGGGGGGGGAGATGGCCTCCTCCTCTCACCAGCCACCTTGTTCATGTGCCTGAGTCTCCCCATCTCCAGTACGTTTAGATCTGCACAATCAAAACAATAAACTCCGGTCAGAAACATGGGGAATTCGAGGCGACACGAAATAAAATAACAATAAAAAACGGGAGGTAACCAAAAGTGATGTCCTCGGTGTCCAGTCTAGCCGGCGAGAGCCCGACCTTTACTAGGAACCGCTCCTGGGTCATGAAGATCGGGTACAGCAACCCCTGCGCCTTATGTCCATTGATCCACTCCCGGGACCAGCTACTTGACCCCAGTCCGGCCAGGGAGAGCTTCTTTACCTCCGGATTATGCAGTCGCCTCATCGGCCACTCCCCATCGTATTGGATGAAGCACCATTTTTGCTTCCAGTCACTTCTGTAAGAGGACGAGGCTGTCTCGATGATCTTTCTCCCGTTCTTGGCGCTTATAAAAAAGCAGTTGAACTCATCGTCCGGGGAGGACCTACTTGAGAGGTTTATTTGGAAAATGCTGGAAAAATTAGCCAGAGTGGGACGATGGTCGGTACAGTGGCAAAAAACAACGAAGGCGCAAATCGAGGCGTATGAGTTTGGGGTCAGTTGAATTGGACTTATGTTCAGATGGTTAAGAATCGAGGAGATGAAGGACGGGATGGGGAATCGGAGGCTGTTCTCGATGTGAGAATAGTGGATAGGAATGCACCCCTCGGGGGGATCCGTAATGGAATCCTCTCTGCTCGGCCATATGATGCTGAACGATTCGCGGATGTAGTGGCCAATCACTTTTTCCACATCCCGATCAGTGTTGTGCGCGACTATATTTCCCCAACTCACCGTTGTTTGGTTGCCTGCGATGGCCTTCCTTCTCTTCCGACGAGGTTCCCGATCGGAGATATCTTCCTCCTCGTCGACTAGCCTGTGCGACGGGATGGTTACGTCGGACGTGCCGGCCATCGGAGGAAGCTCCGCCCCACCTCGGCCATCATGCGCTGCCTCATTTCCTCCACCTTACTTGGGCTTTTGCCGCCCCTCCTCGGCCGGCTGGTACTGGCCTCGCCCCGACATCGAGATAACGCCCCCTCGACGGAGGTTTCGACCTCCAAAGATAGCGACAAATTTACGTCGCTCAAACCCTCACCAAATGAGTACTCCACGGCCCTATTCTGGCTATCGGAACCGCCCTCGGACCCGCTCATGGTTGCCTAGGGAATTTTAATGAAAAGGGAAGAACGAAAAGAACAAGAGGACTGAGGAAAGGAAAGGTACCTAGGTTTGGGCTGGTCGAAGATGTTTTCGGATGCTCGGAGTATGTCTGACGTGCTCGGTGCTCTCAAACTTATGCTCGGATTCGAATCTCAGCTCGGTGTAGAAATAACGCACTTGTAGCAGAGCCCGGAGCCACTATTTATAAGGCGGTAAGAATGCTCCTCGGGAAGTCCAAACGTCGCCTGCAATTATTACCAACGGTCGCTTTCCAACGGTTAAATTTTCGAAATTACCGCCACCGCCTGGTCGGGGTATTTATGCTCGAGCTTTGTAACGGCGCCTTCCAGGAAGTTCACGCCCTGCTCGAACTACGTATATCCGAGCAGGACCTGAACTGGGGGGACTAATGATGTGGCCCGATATACCCGAGGCCACGTCGGCGCCACGTCAGCTCTAGATGCCAACCGGAGGCCGCCATGTGTCAGATCAGTCCGACTAGGAATGCGCCCAATAATGTCTATGCCCGATCAGGAAACGCCAAAGCGCCCTACCGCCTAATGTGTTTCCTCGAAGTCACGTTGCTCCTCGGGGTATTGACCTCCTCGGACTATTACCCCCATCTCTGTTATCCTCGGGCCATCCTACGGGGGATCCGGTAAGACCCCTCTATCCTCTGACGGTTTCACTCCGTCCTCGATGTGGTCCCAATAATAACGGCCTCTGACACCGGGTGTACTCCTCTGACAATGTGTACCCGACGCATCCCCGGCACGCGCCGGGGAATATTCCTGTATGGACAATAAGGCTGGGCCGGTCTAACCCTAATCCGGTCCACTCGTCTCCAATTATTATAAATAGCACACCGTTACTGTTCATACGGTAAGTTTTTCACACAATTACATACATTATTACCTTCCGATCACCTGCTCGAATTCTGACTTGAGCGTCGGAGGGTCTTCGCCGGAGACACATCCGGCTAGGCTCACGTGTGTTCCATCCTTACAGAGTAGGACCCGACCAGCAATCAAACACCTTTGCTCGGAGTTTGAAAGGACTTTGGACAACCACCCTCGAACTTGTCCCTTACTCGGAGTGACGTGTTCTTCGGACCAAATCCGACCACATCAGGTATATTTATTGCACAGTTAGACCGAGCTTTGAAAGTTCGGTTTAGGGTAGAATTTAAAGATTTTAAAAAACGAGGGTATTTTGATAATCACGGTTTTCAAAAAGGGTAACATAAAATTTTTTTCCCCTATTCGCTGTCCTCAAAGATGCACTTACGTAAGCGAACATGTCAGCTACGTCCTGTCGTTTTACTAATTTCTATTGGCCTAATTTGCATCTCTTCTGGAAACAAAAGAGAAGACTTTTTTTTTAATATGCCGTCAACTCCCAGGGAGTCGTATGTAATTAGAATACTCGTAAGTCTGTCTTTATAATTTCCTTATCCCAAAGAACTCAGTCATATGCTCACATTTTATCAGTACTACAGTCTTACTTTGCTAGAAAATTACTTTCCAGGCCCCTTACATAACTCTATAAATTCAGGACTCCTTTGTGAACAATGAACACCACATATCCATACTGATAAAATCAGCCATTAGTTCACTACCTCAGTTTCATTTCCTGAATTCCCATAATTTTTTTTCACATCAGATTTCCATTACATTTGAAATGGGACAGCTTCATATTGTCCTTATACCATTAATGGCTTATGGTCACATGATCCCAATGTTAGAAATGGCCAAGCTATTCCTATCCAGAGGTCTCAAAACAACCATCATTGCCACTCCGGCATTCGTCGATCCCATAAAAAGAGCCCAACAATTGGGACACGATATCGGGTTGAGAATCACGAAATTCCCACCCGAAGGATCTTCGTTGCCTGACAACGTTGTGAGCCCTGATAAACTGAGCTCCCCTGATTTGATGCCAAAGTTCGTCGAGGCCATGTCCTTGCTCCAACAACCGGTTGAGAGACTCCTCCAACAATTGCAACCAAATTGTCTTGTTTCCGACATGTTCTTGCCATGGACTACTGATTCTGCAGCCAAACTTGGCATTCCCAGATTGATATTCCATGGAACCAGCTATTTCGCTCTGTGTGCTACAGAGCAAATGCATCTCCACAAACCTTACAAGAACGTGTCGTCGGATTCTGAGCCCTTTGTCCTGCCTAATCTTCCACATAAGCTGAAGTTTATCAAGACGCAAGTGTCCGAGCTTGCGCTAAAGCAAGAAGGTAGTGATTTCTTTAAGTTGTGGGAGCAAGTGAGGGAGTCAGAGGGGAGAAGCTATGGAGTTGTCGTTAACAGCTTCTACGAGCTTGAATCAGATTATGCTGTTCACTACAAGAAGGTTCTGGGGAGAAAGGCATGGCATATTGGCCCCCTTCTTTTGTGCAATAATGGAGCCGAAGAAAAAGCACACAGAGGCAAAGAATCAGCTATTGATGAACACGAATGCTTGGCGTGGCTTGATTCGAAGAGGCCTAATTCTGTGGTTTACGTGTGTTTCGGAAGCATGGCGTCCTTCACTTTGGCACAGTTACACGAAACAGCAGTTGGGCTTGAGGCCGCGGGCCAGGATTTCATATGGGTTGTGAGGAAAGGGAAAAACGGAGAAGAAAATGAAGAGTGGTTGCCTGAAGGATTTGAGGAGAGAGTGGAAGGCAAAGGGCTAATCATAAGGGGATGGGCACCACAAGCGATGATTCTTGACCATCCATCAATTGGGGCTTTTGTAACTCATTGTGGATGGAACTCGACTGTGGAAGGGGTCTCTTCTGGGGTGCCTATGGTAACATGGCCCGTTTTTGCTGAGCAGTTTTACAATGAAAAGTTGGTGACGGAGGTTTTGAAAACTGGAGTTTCAGTTGGCAATAAGAAGTGGCAAAGAGTGGCCAGCGAAGGCGTGCCAAGTCAGGCGGTGACCAAGGCCGTGCAGCACATTATGGTGGGAGATGAAGCCTCGGAGATGAGAAAACGAGCTACGTATTACAAGGACATGGCAAGAAAGTCTGTTGAAGAAGGTGGATCATCTTACACTAGCTTGAATGCTTTGATAGACGAATTGAGCAGCTATCGCCCTCCAAAAGAACAAGACATATACTAGGATTTTTTTTTTTTTTAATGAATTTTCCTGCTAAATCAGTCATTTGATCCTTGGTTTAGACTTTAGACATTTGCATATTAAGTTCCGTTTTGTGAGATCACAGTTTGTAGGGGTAAATTTCTACTCTTCTTGTTGACGCATGAAAAATTCTGTATCTGAGACTATAGGCGTACTGTGTAATGCAAAATCTTTACATCTGCACTGTGCAGCATAACTCAACTCAAGACACACAACTTTGTTTCTAACCTAAAAAACACTTTTTTGATGCCTAAATTGCCTGAATAAATTAACTGAACTACTGCCGATGATAGAAACAAATGATGGAATCCAAATTAAGTCAGGCTCTAACAAGCCAAAAGCGTTAAACAACGTGGTAATCCTGATAAAGCGCGAGGCTAACCTCATAGTTCGCAAGATCGATTGCGGAGATCGGAACGAAAGATCTTCATTTTAGTTCAGTTGCAATACCACGAAACTGTACCAGCCATTTCAAGAAATTTGCAGTGAAAGCACAAAAGAATTCTCAAAAAATCATAAAAAAAAAGTTAAAATCATATAAAATTACATACTAGTGTTTATGTTGTTGCAAATTAAAGATGAATTTTTGCAATTAGTACTTGGACTTTTCACCACCATTTCCTAAGTGTAGTTACATTTATGTATGGTTGAATCACCAAATCCTAGAATTGAATTTAATTGTTCTTATATTTTTTTTTTATAGTCCATCTAATGTTTTTAATACTGACTAGTCTTTTTACATTGTCCAATATAATTGATAGATAGTCTAGATAACGCACCTATAAGTAGTATAAATAGGTGACACCTTAATTTGTCATTTTCTGTAACAGGCAAGTTATCTAGTGAAATATTCTTCCTCATAAAATTATTTGTTGAAATCCCTCCACAGTTTTGAGGAAAATTATCCTTCCTTTTGATTGGTTCTTCCACAGTTTTTAATTGTCGATGTTGGGCAATACAGGTTAAATATATTTCTTGCTGTTTATTATATTTTCATATATATTAAGCAATATTGTGCTCACGGCATTGCTCCTTTTTCGCCTTTTTTTTTGTCTAAATCATGATTTGCCAGAATGGTCGTGAGAGTGGAACAGAAGTCACCGCACCAATTTCATTGTAATATCACGGAATAGTCGCTGCAATTCCCCTCATGTTGGGATTTGACATAAAAAAAATTTTTAAAAAACCTATAACATTTATATATATATATATACACACAAAACATAATAAATCTAAAATTAATAAATGACAATCTTATTTTTTTATTAATACCAAGTTGATTGATCTGGAGTTACCTAATTATGGTTATATTTGATTAATTCTTACTGTCATGTATAATTTACGATAATGATATATAACAATATAAAATTTCAAAGTGACATTACTAATGAGATAAAAATAAATATAAAAGGTAAATCTGGATTTAATGAAATTATTTTTTCAAATAAAATTAAATGCATATATATTTTGATATGTTAAAAATATTGTTTTCTACATATAAAAAATAAAATTTAGCACAAGACTCTTATTTCTTGGCTTAAGAGACTTTATCTAGCAATGCACAGCCTAGTAATAGCTAGTTCATCGAGCCCACCGCCATTCGGCCCATTCTTCACATTTATCGCTTATGACAGCGCTGCCTGTTGTCTCCACCCCACACAATCCTCGCCGCTTTTGACGACCGCCGCTGCAGTTTTTCATGCTGCGAAAACAACGCGTCTCATGTTTTGATCTTTCTAACTGCAACGCCGTTATAAGGCCAAAATGGGTGTTGTAACGCCACGATGGGCCCGTCTACACGTCTCGGTTTCATCTCTGTTTTGGCGAACCCTATTCTAAATTTATAGGGGAAATCATCAGTTTTGATTTCGCAAGTTGGATCCTTTTCTATTTTGATTTCACACAATAGTTTTGTAACATATTAAATTATTAAGTCTCAAAATTCACCAACAAAAATATCAATTTGAGTCCTCTAAACTCTCCCCGGCAAATTTCTAACGATAGTCATCAGATGTGCATTTTGTGGCCGCTAGTTCTAACATTTTGAGGGAAAAAAAATATCACGTGGCACTCTCGTGGGACAAAATTAGAGGGAAAAAAACACTAGTTTCCGTAGGGATAATACACCGCTCATAATCCAAAAGCTGCCAAATTTTAGGTTGCAATTGGTAGCAATGTCGATGAAATGTGATGGGGTGGTGTAGAAGAGCAGTTAAATTTAGGAAAAGAGGGAGTAGAGAGAAGAATATATAATTTTTTTTTACTCAATCGACACTTCTATTGCATTCGATTTTACTAAAAAAACATATTTACAATTCATTTTCTCTTCTAACTCTTTCACTTACTCACACCTTCACAGACACAATACCTAATACATAACCATTATTTATATTAGTATCCTACTAAATGGAATGACTCTTAGAATACTAATTCTATAAGTTAAAAACTTAATTATATGGAATAAATTTAGTAACTCTTTATTGTTTTGCCGCTATCTTTAATGACTCTTTGACTTTTTAAAATCAAGATTAACCTTTTATTTTCTCAACAAGCAATACATGATTGTGTGTGATGTCAAAACCATTAGATTCTGATGTGGCCGAATCTGCCTTGGCCACGTGTGCACCTCCTCAACTCACACGTCGGATCCAGCTCAGCACATGCCGCCATCCTCCTGTTGCCGTGTGTCAGACCTAGTTCGATCAGGCTCTATGATCTTTCTTGTCGGCCTATTTCGGTCAGAGTTCATCACATCTCCTTGACTCGTATGGTCTCCTCGGTGTCAGGACATTATCGATATCGATCCCACTCCATCCTCGGAGTTAGTGCCCTGACACCCACCTCGAGCAAGGAATGCACCCAACGCGCCCACGGCGCGTGTCAGGGGGAACTCCTATAACCAGCAACGGGGCTGGGCCAGCCTAACCCTAGTCCGGCCCATCTATTTTTTATTATTATAAATAGTACGACGATACTATTCATTGGGTAAGACACTTTTAATCCATCAATACGCCTGTTACTACTTACTATTTACCTGCCCGAATACTGACTTGAGTGTCGGAGGGTCTTCGCCGGAGACACTTCCGGCTAATCTCATGTGTGCTCCATCCTTGCAGAATAGAACCCGGCCAGCTTTCATACACTCTTACTCGGATTTACCTGACCGGATTCAGACTCTCACATTCAGATCGAAGTGACGTGTACTGAAGACCAAATCTGACCACATTATTTTGGCGCTAGAGGAAGGGCGCTATTCGAGCAAGTGAGAAAATGGTGAACACACGAAGGACCGGAACAAAGTCGAGGGCCCTACAAACCACCACCAATTCGGGTCCCGAGACTCACACCGTCCCACCCCACACCGTTCCGCAAGTCACCGGGCCAGCACCTACACCTCCTGCCGGGTAGAACCTCGTCGTTCTGACGGCTGATCAGTTTAATACACTCTTACACGAGATCAGGCGAGTGAATCCAGTCCCCGCCCCGGCTACCGCTGCTGAAGACCCTCATCCGATGAGGGAGGAAATTCGCCCTCCGTGAGGTGTTCGGGCAGCCGACGCCGAGCGGGATGATGCGCCGGTGCGCGAACGGATCCCCGCCACAAGGGAGGCCCAAAGAGAAAGGCGGCCCCCGCCTCCTCGACTTACTGAGGAAGTCGATGAATCTTCTGTGGGGGCATCCTCAGGTCATCCTGCACGGAGTCACAGAGAACGACTGGAGGAAATCTCCCACCAAGCCACAGAGATCCAGCAGAGGATCGATGAGGTTCGCCGCGGCGAGAGGTCCCGTGACGATGTCGGGGAACTTTCACACCGGATGGAAGACCTCAATCGGAAACTCGAGGAGGTATCTCACCGCTCCGGGCATGGATCGGCGCAGCGATACTTTGTGCCTGACGATACGGACCCGCTCTGCGCCGACCTTCAACGAGCCCGAGCGCCCAAAGGGGTCCGGATCCCGACTGACCTGCCCCGGTACAATGGAGAAGCTGATCCCAAAGAGCAGCTCATATAATTCAAACACGCCATGCGCGTGCACATGATTGACAACGACTTCGCGGCGAAGTTGCTGGTTACGACTTTTCAGGGCGTGGCCTTGCAATGGTACGTCCGCCAAGCCCCAAGTTCGGTCAGAAGCTTCGCCGATTTGGCAATGAAATTCATCAATCATTTCCAGTCGAAGAGTCTAGCAAAGTTACCTCCATCCCACTTGCACAAGATTCGACAAAGGGACGGCGAATCTTTGAGGGACTTCTTCAACCGGTTCAACACCGAGCTGCTCAAGGTAGAGAGCGTTCAGATGGACTTCCTCCTTGATGTGATCATGGGAGCCATACGAAATCAAGCGTGCTCGGACCACTTGGCCAGGAAGCGCCCGATCACCATGGAGAAAGTCATGTCCATCGCTCAGCTGTACATGAACATCGAGGATATGAGGTTCAAAAGGAGGCCGGACATCGGGGAAAGGAAGGACCGCCGACGTGACAACGAGATCACCCCGTTGGTCATGTCGAGGAAAGAGATCTTCGCCACAATCAACGCCAGCGACCCGACGGTCTTCCGGAGGCCAAGGAAGATCCAGGACAAAGATGGAGCCCCCCGAGAGGAAATAAATATTGTGCGTTTCATAAGCAAGTGGGTAATCATGACACCGAGGGCTGCTATGCCCTCAAGAAGGAAATACAGTGCCTCATCGATCTGGGCCGTCTGGAGATCAAAAAATACGTGAAAAAGCAAGGACAGGGTCACAAGGGTGAGGGAAGCCGCCGACGCAACTCACCGTCCTCCGTGGACGATGAACACGGGTAGCCGAAGAGGGCTAGATCTCGCTCTCCTCGAAGAGGTTACACGCCTTCCGATCGGGACGACAAGCAGCCCGCCATACAAGATAATCTCCCGACCAGGGGAATGATCTACAGCATTGCAGGAGGGCCGAGTGGAGGAGACTCCAAGAGTAGGAGAAAGCATGTAGAAAGGCGCCTCGACCAGGCCCAATACCGAATCGAGGAGCGCTATTACCACGAGAGGCTGCATGTCAACACTATATCAGAGGCAGGGTCGCCGACGTCGGAGTCGCTCGAATTCTCCGATCGAGACCTCGTGCACATCCCTAAGACAGAAGGCCTCGAGGATACTCCGAATTATCCAATGGTTATTAATCTGGACGTGGCCAACTATTCCATGGCCAAGACCCTGATCGACAATGGGAGTTCTGCCAATATCATTTTCGCCACCACATTCGCCAAAATGGATCTGGGAGGATACACGCTCTCTCCCGTGCAGACCCCACTCGTCGGGTTCGGGGGGTCCGAGGTGGTTCCTCTCGGGATGATCCAACTCCCTACCTCGTTGGGGGAAGCCTCGAGGAGGAAGACTATGATGATTCAGTATCTAATAGTTGATGCCCCGTTCGCCTACAACATCATCCTCGGGCGACAAACACTTAATGCGTTTCGGGCGGTGGTGTCCACGTACCATCTGAAGATGAAATTTCCAACCCCCGCTGGGGTCGGGCAAGTGACCTGCCGGATTCTGGATGTTTGGAAATGCTATACGGCATCCATTGAAGAAAGAAAGATTCCGGCACCCCGACCCGAAAATGGGAACGCCCCACACATCAGCATCCCCGAATCAGCCGAGATCGATCCGATGAAGAGGAGGAAGCTCGAGGAAGAAAAGATAACGCCAGCTAAAGAATTCAAGACCGTCGAGCTCGTTGAAGGAGATCCGACTAAGACTACCAGAGTCGGGACGAGTCTTGGTGTGCACCAGGAAGTAATGCTTATCAATTTTCTACATTCTAACGTCGATGTCTTCGCTTGGAAGGCTTCGGACTTTCCGGGGATCGACCCTAAAGTAATCGTCCATCGCCTCAATGTGGACCCTACGGTCAGGCCCGTGAGACAGAAAAAGAGGATATTTTGTGAAGAACATAACCGGATCATAGGCGAGGAAGTCAATAAGCTGCTCGACGCCGGGTACATCATCGAAGTCCAATACACTGAGTGGCTGTGCAATGTGGTCGTGGTTCCTAAGGGGGATGGTTGATGGCGGATGTGCAATGATTTCACCGACCTCAACAAAGCCTACCCGAAAGACCACTACCCCCTTCCACGAATCAACCAGCTCGTTGATTCAACAGCGGGATGTGAGTTGATGAGCATGATGGACGCCTTGCAGGGTTATTATCAAATCTACATGGCGGAGGAAGACCGTGGAAGGACATCATTTGTTGCCTCGACCGGGACATACTACTTCCTCGTAATGCCCTTTGGGCTAATGAACGCGGGTGCTACGTACCAGAGACTGGTGAACCTTATGTTTAGGGAGGAGATCAGCAAGACCGTCGAGGTCTACGTCGATGACATGATAGTGCGTAGCGAGAGGGAATCCGATCATTTGGAGCACCTTGCTCGGGCATTCGGCGTTCTACGTAAGTATGGCCTAAAACTCAACCCTAACAAGTGCACGTTCAGGGTCCGTAGAGGTAAGTTCCTCGGGTACATCGTCAGCCATCGAGGGATCGAGGCCAACCCCTCCAAGATTCGTGCCATCCTCGAGATCGGGCCGCCTGGTTCGGTGAAAGAGGTCCAAAGGTTGGTAGGGTGCATAGTCGCCCTCAACAGGTTCATATCCCGCTCGGCTGATCGGAATCTACCCTTTTTTAAAGCACTCCGGGTGGTCCTTGATTGGAAATGGACCGAGGAGTGCCAGCGTGCGCTCCTCGAGCTGAAAGGCTACCTGACTGAGCCTCCCTCGTTATCGAAGCCAGTTCTGGGAAGGCCCCTCTACGTCTACGTAGCGATTTCATCAAATGCTATCAGTTCGGTCTTGGTTAACATGGACGGCCGCGTCCATCGCCCAGTGTATTACTTAAGCAAGTTGCTCCAGGGCCCTGAACGGAATTACCTGGAGATCAAGAAGCTGGCCCTCGCGTTGGTCCACTCAGCCCGGAAGTTGAGGCAATATTTCCAGGCCCACACCATCATAGTCCTGACTAACGAGCCATTGAAACAAGTCTTGACTAAGCCCGACGTTTCGGGTCGGTTGGTGAAGTGGGCCGTCGAGCTTGGGGAATTCGACATTCTGTTTCAGCCACGCACAACCATTCATGCCCAAGTACTAGCGGATTTTGTTGTGGAACTGGCCTCGCGACCAGAGGTCGATCAAAAAACCCCATGGACCCTTATGGTTGACGGATCCTCCACGAACTCTGGGGGAGGAGCAGGAGTTTACCTGCGGGATGAGCTCAGTAATGAGCTTGATTTCGCCATCCGCTTGGAGTTCCCTGTCTCCAATAATGAGGCAGAGTACGAAGCTCTGGCAGCAGGAATGAAGATAGCCCTTGACAAGGGCGTAGACAAACTCATGGCCCTGACTGACTCCCAGTTGGTGGCCGAGTAGGTCAACGGAAACTACGAGACCAGAGAAGCGTCGATGACCAAATACCTTGAAGAGATTAATAAGTTAAAAACGAAGTTCGCCAAGTTTACGCTCGAACAAATACCCCGAGCAGAGAACGGTCGTGCGGACCAATTATCGAAATTGGCAAGCTCGACGACAGGCACAAGGGAAAGGTGTATAACGGTGTTGACTTCTCCATCACCCTTGATCCGGACCGGAACCGAACAGGGAGTACTCGTCATCGAATTCCCGGAAGGTTGGATGACTGAGTTGATCGTCTATTTGAGGGATGAAACTCTCCCGGACGATCCCATCGAAGCAAGGAGACTCCGACGACAGGCCCCGCGCTATGCCCTGGATGAGCAAGGGCGCCTGTTCAGGAAAAGCTTTGATGGGCCTCTTCGACGATGTCTGAACAAGCAACAAGCGAAGGAGGTAATCGAGGAGATACACCTGGGATGCTGCGGAAATCACACTGGACCGAGGGCCTTGGCCAAGAGGGTATCCAGAGCAGGATTCTTCTGGCCTACCCTCGTGCAGGACTGCTTCGATTTCGTCCGAAGATGTCGGACTTGCCAAATACACGCCAATCTCATTCATCAACCCGCCGCACCTATGGTAAACGTGGAAATCTCGTGGCCGTTCGACTAGTGGGGGATAGACATCCTGGGACCATTTCCTCAGGCCCCCGGGCAAAGAAAATTTGCTATTGTAGCCGTCGAGTATTTCACGAAGTGGGCCGAAGCAGAGGCTGTCGCCAAGATCACAGATTCAACGGTCAAAGCTTTCATTTGGAAGAACATTATCTGCCGCTTCGGACTTCCCAGGGTCATTATATCTGACAACGGGACCCAATTATAGAGCCATCGAGTGAGGGAATGGTGCTCGAGCCTGAAGATCGAGCAGCGGTTCACCTCCGTAGGGAACCCTCAAGCGAATGGGCAGGTTGAAGTTAGTAATCGGACGATTCTCCACGGCCTTAGGACAGCGCTGACTGACGCTCGGGGCAATTGGGCCGATGAGCTCCCGGGCATCCTCTGGGCTTACCGGACCACTCCCCGAACTGCAACGGGTGACACACCATACGCCTTAGTATACGGATCTAACGCCGTCATACCTGCCGAAGTGTTGCATCCCTCTACACGGGTAGCACATTTCGATGATATCGCCAATGTCAACGCTCGCCTGTTCGAGCTCGATTTTGCCTACGAAAGAAGACGCGCTGCTAAGCAGAAGATGGATAACTTCAGAGCATCCACAGCTCGCGCATACAATCGCCATGTCCATCCTCGGGCATTTCAAATTGGGGACCTGGTGTCTAAAAAGGTGGAAGTCTCCCGCCCGGTGGGCAAGCTGGATCCCAAATGGGATGGGCCATTCAAGGTCATAAAAATTTGCAAGAATAATGCTTACCGCCTCGAGGACATGTCGGGAAGGGAATTGCCCCATCCTTGAAACGCCACGAACCTCAAACGGTTCTATGTATGATTACCGCCACGAACCTTAAACGGTTCTATGTATGATTGCCGGACCGAGCAGAAATAGTCACTCCCTCGAGACATTTAGCTTCCTCGGAGCTTTTCACTCAATTCCTTTTAATAATTGCATCGATTGAAATGCGTCGTTTTATACGCTCAGATTTCGTTCTTCAAAGCTTGATTTTCATTTATCAAATTATTTTTCAGGGTTCAATTTTAAGTATTGCTCAAACTTATGTTTTGATTCTCTTATCGAATTGAAGTTACATGTCATGTTTCGATGAGGAACTCGCATTGATAAAAATGACTATCATATTTCGACAAGGAACTTGCATTGATAAAAATGAAAATCATGTTTTGATTCATTGGCAATAATAAATTTACAACTGACTCAAAAAAAAAAAAAAAAATCATGTTCTCGGGCATATGGCCCGGCATAAAATCCTATGGCCTAAGCGCCATCTACCCCCCTGGCCACCTCCTCGACGGCCGCCTCCATGGCCTGCTCGGCCCCAGCTCCGGCCACGCCCTCGTTCGATCCTCCTTCGTCCACGACGATGGCATCATCGGGCTCTACATCCGGTGAGAGAGGCTTCCCCAAGCGTTTATGGTCTTCGTTGCGGACCTGCCTCTCCACGATGGAAACGACCTGGGCGAATTCTGCGCCCTCATACGCCGGTAACGCCTCACCGTCGTCGTTGTCATCCTCCCCGGCATCGTTCAGATGAATGCCATACCCCTCCATGGGAAAATCGTGCGGGATAACGCCGCGTGCCTTTAGCTGGTTGAAGGCTTTTTCAAATCCGAGGGAGGCGCCGTTCACCCCGCGGAGGATGGTAGCATACTCGAACCTAGGTCCTCGGACAAACCATTTTACGGCTTCTTTCTCCAAGCCAGGGATCGAGGCCATCAACTCGGTCCTCATCGAGCGGCGGCCCCTCTCTTCTCCCTGCACGAAGGCATCCTTAGCCTTCTTCCTAAGGAGGGTAACTTCTTGATCCAGCGTGGACTCCCTGGTCTTGAAGTCCAGCTCGAGCTTCTCGAGCCGCTCCACCAGGGCCCGGGTCTTCCTTCGTTCCTCGGCGATCTCCCATTGAGCGACTTGATTTTTCTGCCGCTCTTCATCCAAGTCCGCCTGGAGGTTGCTTCCTCGAGCCTCCCGCTCGGCCTTGTCACAACGCGCCCGGCTGACCTCCAGCCGACGAAGACCTTGAAACACCCTTTGTTGGAGAGTGTTCATATCTTGGGCGATGCTCAGGGCCAGCTCTGCATCATCCAGTTCGGAGAGGATAATCTGGTCGGCCTTAAAGACGGCGCTCCGGAAGCTCCTCATGGCAAGTTTTTTGTTCGCCCCTCCGAGGATGCTGTGGTCGGAGAGGTTACCAAGTTTGGGGCCAAAGCGGGGTTCTGGGGCATCTGGGTAGTTTAACACCTCCAGCTCTTTCGATGAATAGTCGTCAGCCGGCCGCTTGCCCTTGGCCGACTTCGGGGTGGGCCTCTTCGGAGCGGGCCCCGCAGGTCTAGTCGGAGGTGTGGAGTCGGGGGCCTTCCTCTTCCGGACGAGAGGCGTCTCCTCCACGTCGACGATAGCCTCCCGACTAGGGCCTTGAGCGGTTGAAGCTGCTACTTGCCCCGATCTCCTCGGAGCACTAGCTGTGGCCGTTCTGACTCGGGCCTCCTCCGGGGGGGGGAGATGGCCTCCTCCTTCCTCCGGCTACCTTCGAGATCAGGTTCATGCGGCCCATCTCTAATACCTGAGGCTCTGTAAAAGGAAAAATCATCCGATCAGATACATAAGTTTCATGCATGTACAAAAGGCATCGTAATTCGACCAGAAACATGCAATAAAGCCACTACCAAAGGTAATGTGCTCGGTATCAAGCCTGGCCGGCTAGAGCCCGGCCTTTACTAGAAAGCTTTCTTGGGTGAGGAAGATGGGGCTTA
This sequence comes from Petrea volubilis, assembly GCA_026212405.1. NCBI lineage: Eukaryota > Viridiplantae > Streptophyta > Magnoliopsida > Lamiales > Verbenaceae > Petrea > Petrea volubilis. Next base: position 6,147,087 of record CM047875.1, read on the forward strand.
ATAAGCCCAGGGCCTTCTGGCCAAGCACCCACTCTCTTGTCCAACTGCTCGATCCCAGGACCAGGGAGAACTTCCTCGCGTCCGGGTTATACACCCTCCTCACCGGCCATGGATCATCGGAGTATACGTAACACCACTTCTGTTTCCAATCCGCCTCGTATGACGATGAGGCCGTTTCGATCAGCTTTCTCCCATTCTTGGCACTCACGAAAAAGCAGTTGAACTCATCGTCCGGAGATGACCTGCTCGAGTGATTGACTTGATACAGGTCGGAGAAGTTGGCCACGGTTGGGGTGTGCCTGGTGCACGACAGAAAATGACGAAGGCGCATATCGAAGCGTAGGAGTTTGGGGTCAGCTGAATAGGGCTTATATTCAACCGATTCAGGATAGTGGAGATGAAGGTCGGGATCGGAAATCGAAGCCCGTTCTCGAGGTGAGCATAGTGAATGGGAAGGCACCCCTCGGGGGGATTCGTGATGGAATCCTCCCTGCTCGGCCATATCACACCGAACGAGTCTCGGATATAGTGATTCATTATTTTCTCTTTGTCCCGTTCGGTGTTGTTCGCGACGATGTTCCCCTAGCTCACCAACGTTTGGTTGCCCGATATAGCCTTCCTTCTCCCCCGGTGAGGCTCTTGACAGGATGGAACCGCCTCTTCGGAAACGGACCTCCATGAGGGGACCAGCACATCGGGCACATCGCCCATCGGAGGAAGTGCCTCTCCTCTCTCCGCCTCCATGCGCCGCCTCATCTCCTCTACCCTGCTCGGGCTCTTACCACCCCCTCGGGGCCGACTGGTGCTCGCTTCGCCCGGGCAGCGAGATGATGCCTCCTTAAAAGAGGCTTCTGCCTCTAAAGAGATCGACAGGTTTATGTCGCTTAACCCCCCTTCGATTGGGGACTCCATCATCCTATTTTAGCTATCCGAACTATTCATGGACTGACTCCTATCTAAGGATTTTTTTAAGTCTAACGAAAATGAAGAGCAAGAAAGAAACAGATCGAAAAAAGAGAGTACCTAGGTTTGGCTGGTCGAAAAGAGGATTTATCTGCTCGAAATGATTCCCGGGTGCTCGGTGCTCTCAGGTTATGCTCGGTGTGGAATTTCAGCTCGATTACAAAATGACGCGCCTGTAGCCTCGCCCGGAGCCCCTATTTATAGGGCGGTAAAAATGCTCCTCGGGAAGTCCAACGGACGCTAGTAATTATTACCAACGGTCAATTTTCGAAGTTACCGCCAACGCCTGATCGGTAATTCCTGAACAAAACCGTAGGCGCTATCTCCTCGGATAGTTCCCGGTCTGCCCTTACTACGAGAATCGGTTAAACCGAGAACTGGGGGGGCTAATGATGTGGCCGAATCTGCCTTGGCCACGTGTGCGCCTCCTCAGCTCATACGTCGGATCCAGCCCAGCACATGCCGCCATCGTCCTGTTGCCGTGTGTCAGACCTAGTTCGATCAGACTCCATGATCTTTCTTGTCGGCCTATTTCGGTCAAAGTTCATCACATCTCCTTGACTCGTATGGTCTCTTCGGTGTCAGGACATTATCGATATCGATCCCACTCCATCCTCGGAGTTGGTGCCCTGACACCCACCTAGAGCAAGGAATGCACCCAACGTGCCCACGGCGCGTGTCAGGGGGAACTCCTATAACCAGCAACGGGGCTGGGCCAGCCTAACCCTAGTCCGGCCCACCTATTTTTTATTATTATAAATAGTACGACGACACTATTCATTGGGTAAGACACTTTTAATCCATCAATACGCCTGTTACTACTTACTATTTACCTGCCCGAATACTGACTTGAGCGTCGGAGGGTCTTCGCCGGAGACACTTTCGGCTAATCTCACGTGTGCTCCATCCTTGCAGAATAGAACCCGGCCAGCTTTCATACACTCTTACTCGGATTTACCTGACCGGATTCGGACTCTCACATTCAGATCGAAGTGACGTGTACTGCAGACCAAATCCGACCACATCAGATTCATTTACAATAAATTTGTTACTAATTCATTACATTAATTTATTTTGTGGCAAGCAGAAAACATTTCAAGTGGTGTTTAAATGCCAATGCTGCTAGCAACAATAAGAGGAGTCTCTAGAGCACATGTTCTTACAAAACTATACGGTGCGGCAGGCATGGAGTCATTTTTGTCAACTTTTTCACTTAGCAATTGCCAATGTAGCTACTGTTCTAGATATGTTGTTGTATGGAAAGGCTTCCTGCGGTAGGACTATGAAGCTTGTTACAATCATCATACCTGTGTTGATTTGCTGGTATACTTGGTTGTCTAGGAATAATAGTAAACATCCTGGAATTGGATTTTACGCTGGACAAATTATTGATATAGTCATAATGCACATATTACAGTTAAGTGGAGCTAAATTGCTACATGCTATAAGTTGGGGTAGAGATACTAATGTTGCAACATGGTGGACATGCTCTCTCTCTTTCTAGACAACTTGTTTATACTGTTAAAAGTGGTATTGTGGCGGCTAGCTGAGGGAAGGGTGATCAAGTTAAACACAGATGGTGCTTTTAAAAAGAATCCTGGGGGTGCTGGAGCTGGGGGCATTGCCCGGGATTGGAAATGGGATATTTGCTTATGCCAAATTATTGGGGCATGCTACTAATGTTCAAGCAGAATTGACTACTATGCCACTTGACTTGGAAATGTGTTCTCAATTGGGATTTCAGCATACTTGGATTGAGACAGATTCAATGACAGTAACCCAACTTGTGAAGAATAAAATATGCTGTGCATGGGAACTGTTACATCAGGTTCTTCACATCAAGGCCTTTTATGAGGAAATTGGACGTGAAGATTACTCATATCTATAGGGAGGGTAACGCTGTAGCAGATGGGCTTGCAAACTGGGCTTGTGCAAATACGTGTAGTTCGGAGTTTGAAAAAGTGGTGCTTCCAGTAGAAGTTCATGGCTTATGGAGAAAGGATAAGATGTGCCATCCTCACATGAGGACCAAGGAATATTCTGTGAATGGCTAGCTAGCTTTTGATCATCTACCTTTGGCTTGTACCATGACACTATATTTTGGTTTTCTATACAATATAGTGTGTGTGTTGGGGTGGGGGGGGGGGGTGGGGGGGTGGGGTGCATTCTAAAACCCCTTTTTTCACCAAAAAAAAAAATGAATTGTTTCATGAAATATTCTTTAAATGGTGTTTGGTACAATTTTTTTTTCCATGAAGATTAGGAAAAGATTTACAACAAGCCCTTCAATTTAAGTTCCACTATACATATTTAAGGGTAATACAGTAATTACAAGTGATATCAACTCGGTCCAAATGAAATGGATTACACATCCATGCCCGTGATGGGATGGACTATCCACCCATCCCATAAATTGATACTGTTAAAATCATTAATGCTTTGTGTTAAAAAAAAAAACTATAGTACATTAATTATTGGTTAGAAAAATCTCTAAACTATAATTAATAGAATAAAAGAAAAATATAACATTTTTTAAGTTTAATAATCTAATTTATATAGTAACTGACATACTAAGTCGGTGAGTACAATCTATATATATATTTATGTATTATGCTCAAATTGTATGTAAGAACAATAAGTTTATTCTAAAAAGCACAACGATCTATTGAAACGCACATATAATTCCATTTATAAACTCCTTCCAAAAGCACAACATTAGTATTTTCTATACTTTGCAAGAAATTACGTGATTACGACATTGGAATTTCCAGTACTTTATACATGTTTTCCCGGCCCTGCAAGGTGTTCTTGATGAAGTTGAATTCAAGCGTACGTAGATCTCTCTCCGGGCATCATAGAGATTGAGAGAGCAAAGTGAACAAAATGTAGCAGAAGAGATAAACGATATTCTGGTAGCTTGGAGTTCATTTCTGGAAGCTCTCTTTGTAGAAATTAGTTAGTGAAAATACCAAAATGGGAAAGTTATATACAAAGGAAAAATAACTACTCGATGTGTTGTCTTACACTATCCAATCAACACCATCATATACTAAGCTAACACGTGGAAAACAAAATATAGATATATCTATCAACATAGTTTACACCCCCGCCTCAAGTTGGAGCTTGGTGTGGATACACAAAATCCAACTTGGACAACATGGACTGAAAAGATGGACCTCCAAGTAATTTGGTGAAGATGTCTGCAAGTTGAAGTGGAGAAGGAACATGTTGTGGCAGTACGAATCCAGCCTTAAAAAGATCTCGAACAATATGACAGTCGATCTCCAAATGTTTAGTTCTTTCATGAAAGACCGGGTTTTCTGTAATATGCAAAGCAGCTTTGTTATCACACCATAGGGGAATTGGAAGAGAGAGAGTAATGTGAAAGTCATGTCAAATGTATGATATCCATTGTAATTCACAGACTGGAGCTGCTAAACTCCTTTACTTGGCCTCACAAGGCAATTTAGACATAGTGGATTGTTTCTTCATTTTCCAAGATATAAGAGCATCTCCTAAGAACACACAATAGCCAGTCACTGACTGTCTGGTAGTGGGGCAAGTTGCCCACTCTGCATCAAAAACTGCCTTGACTTGAAGGTTGCTAGAGACTGTAAAGAACAATCCGGCTGAACCTTTAAGATATCACAAAACATGTATTACTGCATCCCAACGAACATAAGTGGGGTGGTTTACAAACTGACTTAACTGCTGCACTGCAAAACTAATATCTAGCCTTGATAAATTCATATAAAGTAACCTTTCTATCAGTCTTCTGAATTGTTCTAGATTGTTGTATAGAGGGCTTGAATCATCCTGAATATGATGTCCTTTAGGTAGAGGAGTTGAAACAGCTTTAGCATCGTGTATCCCAGTATCTTGAGAATATAAAGGATATATTTCCTTTGTGTGATATATGTACCACCTGTACTCCTAGAAATTTCTAGCCCTAAGAAGTACTTTGCAAAGCCTAAATCTTTGATGGTAAATACGTTGTCAAGAAAAGTCTTGACAGCAACAATCTATTCTAAACTAGAACCAGTAATTAGTACATTATCCACATAGACAATTAAAGCCAAGAGTGAGTCACCTAACTGTTTAGTGAAAAGACAATGATCATGAGCAGATTGTTTAAAGCCAAACCCCAACAGTTGAGAAGTAAACTCAAGGGTCCATTGTCTAGAAGCCTGCTTCAATCCATCTAATGACCTTTTAAGCTTACAAACCTATCATGGCCTCACTTTAGTATGCCCCTCAGGTGGCAACATATACACTTCCTCATCCAAGAAACCATGCATAAATGCATTGTTTATATCAAGTTGATGTATAGGCCACGAATAAGTAGTAGCCATAGCAATAAATAAGTGAACAGTAACAAGTTTAGCTACTGGGGAGAAACTGTCATAGTAGTCTAAGCCAAAAGTTTGATTATCTCCCTTAGCCCCAAGTTTGGCTTTATATCTCTCAACACTGCCATCTGGTTTAAATTTTAGTTTATACACCCATTTAGAACCAATGGGAGATTTACCACCAGGCAATTCAGTTATTTCCCATGTGTCATTAGCCTCCAAAGCCTCTAGCTCTTTATTCATAGCATCATATCATTCTTAATTTTTAATAGCTTGTGTATAAGCAACTGGTTCATGGATTGTTGACACTTGGGCCATAAAGGATGTGTAAGATGCATAATAGATGACATTAATGGGAGATGAAACAAAAAAGGGTAAATTTGTATCAGAAGATACAGAAACTGCATTACTAATGTAATCTCGAAGCCAAGCTGGCTGCCTTTTTGTTCTAGAGGTAACTCTAAGTGACTGTTCTATAGGAGATGGTTCATAACTTTCAACATTAGATTCTGACTCGTGGACGATGTTGGGAGGAGTAAAAGAAGTAGGAACAGAAGACTCATCTTCTGAAAACTCAAAAGTGGTAATTGGGAGAAGAGCAGAGGAAGAATAGTCTGGGACAGAGTGGGAAGGAAAGATATGTTCACAAAATGACACATCTCTGGAGGAAAAAATGACATGAGAGTTAAGATCATAAAGGTTGTAGGCTTTCTCACTACAACAATAAACGCAATTTTTGCGGAATTTTGGCAAAAATAAAAAACAAATAATAAATATTAAATTTTAAAATTTTCAACAGAATTTCAAAGAAAAATTCAGCTGAAAAATAAATAAATAAATAATAATAGTTTTTAAAATTTTCAGTGGAATTTCGACAGAATTTCCTATCGAAAATTTTAAAAAAAATAATTTTTAAATAAAAAAATTAAAAATTAATAATTTTTGAATTTTTCAGAGGAAAATTTCGCCAAAAAATTTAAAAACATAAAAAGTAAATTTTTTTAAATATAAATAATAAATTTTGAATTTGTCAGCTGAATTTCGACGGGAAATTCAGCCAAAAATTAAAAAAATAAAAATAATAATTTTTATATAAAAAATAAAAAAAATGATAATTTTATAAATTTTCGACGAAATTTCAACGAAAAGTTCGGCCAAAAATTTATAAAAAAATTAAAAATAATAATTTTCAAATAAATAATAATAATTTTATAAATTAAAAAAAATATTAAAATTAAAATTTTGGATTTCTATTTGAATTATTATTATAAAATTATTATTATTATTATTATTAGTATTAGAATTAATTGAATTTTTGTATGCTACATATAAATTTAAAAAAAAATTAAAATTTAAAAAAAAATTAAAATATATTAAATTTTTCAATAAATAAAAAACTTATTATTATTATTATTGTTGTTGTTGTTGTTGTTTTTGTTGTTGTTGTTGTATGCAATAAATATATAATGTAATGTATTATGACAACAAAGTGAAGATAACTCAATGATAAGAGAGTTGATTGACAACCAAGAGGGCAAAGGTTCGACTCCAGTGGCCCTAAAAGTTGGGGCAATTTTTTGGCTGAATAATTTGTTGAAATTCGGTCAAAAAAAATCAGCCAAAAAATCTTCGAAATTTGAAAAGCGACGAAGGTGTATTCGGTGGATTCGTTCCGCCGAAAAATTTGCTGAAAATACCATTTTTTTCTTGTAGTGTCTGGCCTGGACTATAGCCTACAAAGATGAATTTATGAGCTCTAGAGGCAAACTTATCCTTAAGAGGTATAGTGTCTGTAGCAAAGCATAAACGACTAAACATTCTCATGTGATTATAGTTAGGTGGCATTCCAAACAGAAGTTTATGAGGGGTTTTACATCGCAAGTTGTGACTGTGTAGTCTATTTATGATGTAGGTGGCTATTACAATAGACTTTCCCCAAAACTTTGATGGCAATTTAGATTGAAACATGAGAGCCCTAGCTACTTGGAGGGGATGCTTATACTTTCTTTCCACAATACTATTTTGTTGTGGTGTGTAGGGATAAGAAGTTTGATGAATAATACCCATTTCTGCAAACAAAATTTTGCACTAAGTATTAATGAACTCAGTGCCATTGTCAGACCTAACCTTTTTAATCGGAAATTGAAACTGTGTTCTGACCATGTTGAGAAAAGAAGTCAGGATGGAATGAGGGAGATGCTTATGCGCCATCAAGTATGTCCATGTACTCTTACTATAGTCATCCACTATAGTTAAGAAATAATGAGCTCCAAAGATGCTAGGCTTCCTATAGTGTCCCCATAAATCAAGGTGTATGAGTTCAAAGATGTGTGAGGAATGAGTAGTAATAATAGGAAACGGCATTCTTTGTTGTTTAGAAAAGTGACACGTGTCACATGGAGTAGAAAAACTGCTAGCAGAAATGTGTGTAAAAGGTAGATGTTGTATAGTGTTAGGAGAAGTATGTCCCAACCTTTTAGGCCAAAGATCAAAAAGGTTTATGTTATTGACTAGATGAAGTACAAGGTAATGTACCTACATTGGTGTTACATTTATTTGTGTTTGAGATATCTCCCTGAACATTACGAGCATGGCGTGAAACATTCTTGATAGAAGGAAATAGACATTGATAAGAAGCATAAGAAAGATTAGAGTTACATTTGAGGGAGGATTCATCCAGTGTATAAAGTGCCCCTAGTACTCTACCGACAACCACCAGCTTTCTAGTTCTTTGGTCCTGTAGAATGCAATAGGTAGAGGAAAGATAAAGATCAAATCAGTGGTTTTGGTTAATTGGCTTATTGAAAGGAGGTTGTATTTGAAGCTGGGAATGTATAGGACATGATCAAGTACAAAAGCAGAATTAAGTGTCATTTCACCAATGGCATTGACTGGCATAATTGAACCATCAGGTAAATACACAGGAGTCAATTTAGTAGGAGAAGATGAGCATGTAAACAAGTTAGAATGTGAACAGATATCACTAGATGCTCAAGTGTCTACAATCTATATATTAGGCTTCATTAAATCCAAACATGTAAAAGACATATTCATTGCTTATACCTGCAAAGTCAAGTGCAAAATTCACTTGATCTCCTCCCACTGCAGGTTTAGATTTTAGCAACTTGGCCAGTTCTTGTTGAACCAATACTGAGATAGCATTTCCCAATTCAGTGTTCCCTTGTGTTGGTTCAACATTCACATCAAGTGGTGTGTCTTGTTGTGGTTCAGTCACATTAGCAACAAATTCCCTCTGAAATCCAGTCCCCAATCCTGCGTTTATGTTCTCTTTGAAACCATTTTCTGGATTGTTATTGTTTATGTTCTCCTTAAGCTACTTATACCACTCTGGTACCCCATGCAACTTGAAGCAAGTTTCCTTGCTGTGACCTGGCATGTTGCAATTCTCACAAAACCTCTCAAATTTGTCAAATCTTTTTTAAAGCTATTGTTTCTCGCAGAGTTTTGTGGTCTGTTACCATTAAAATTTTTGACCATCAAGGCACTACTCTCAACTATCTCATTGAAACTGAGTTGTGCATCCCTTTGAGACTCCACTCTTTGTATTATTGAATATGCCTTATTAACAGTGGGTAAAGGATCCATGATTAAAATCTAGTTCCTAACAACATCAAAACTTTCATTTAATCCCATCAAAACTTGCATAAGCATATCAGATGACTGAACATCCTCTACAAACCTTGTAACGCCACACGTACATCCACAAGTACATCTAGGAACAACATAGGAACAAGCTAGTTCATCCCAAAGTGTTTTAAGCTTGTTAAAATAGGTTGCTAAAGACATCGTTCCTTGAGATATTGAACTAATTTCCCATTTCAGTTGATAAAGCAATGGTCCATTACACTGACCATATCTCTGCTCTAAATCGATCCATAAATCCCTAGCATTGCTAGCATAAATAAAGCTTTGGACAAGATCTTTTGAAATTGAATTCAAGATCCAAGAAATAAGCATACTATTCACACGCCTCCACTGTCTATAATTAACTAGGGTTATTCTCATCAGGTTTTTCAATAGAACCATCGATAAATCCCAATTTCATCTTTGCTTCAAGAGCTATTTTAATGGATCTACTCCAGTTCAGGAAGTTCTTGCCATTTAATGGTACTGTAACCAACATCATTCCAGGATGATCAGAATTGTGGATCATCAACGCGTCGTCTTCAATGTTCGCCATTGTAGCAGAGTATTACCAAATTCAATCGATGAAATGAAATATTGATCGATTTTAATATGTAAAAGTAGAGGAAAAAGATGGAAATCAATGAAAATTGATTAGGGAAGGCTCAAAAAATATCAATCACAGGATCGATTATAGATACCCGCTTTGATACCATGAACAAAATGTAGCACAAGAGATAAACGATATTCTGGAAGCTTGGAGTTCATTTCTGGAAGCTCTCTCTGCAGAAAATTGTTAGTGAAAATGCCAAAATGGGAAAGTTATACACAAAGGAAAAATAACTGCTCTATGTGTTGTCCTACTCTACCCATCCTACACCATCATATACTAAGCTGACACGTGGAAAACAAAAATATAGATATATTCATCCACATAGTTTACAAGCAAGAATGAAATCGGAATCTTTTCTGATAATAACACGTAACATGTGCAGAAAAATTATTGTATGCACACGCTGTAAATTTAAGCCATGCACAAATTTAAGTATAGAATATTTTTATTGATAAAAAAGTATAGAATATTTTAATATAAAAAATTTAAATATGCTTTATTAAAATATACGACACTTAAAAAAGTCTTTCGTATACATTAATGTAAGAAATAGATCCATACTGAATTTTTCTTTCATCGTGTATAATGTATCCCATTCCCATCATTACAATCAAATTTGAACCCAACCTAGAGGTTTCCTATTCCATCAGGTCACGTAACCATGTTGAAACTACCAAGTCGAAAAGTGTTTCGTTCTTTTTTTTTCTTTTTCCCTCCTTTTTAGTTTCTTACCGGAATTTAAGTTGACCAAATTTAATAAATTATATGACAAATATATCGCATTGATAAGTGATTGATCACGCTCCCTAAATTATTCACGATTCACAAGGCAACAATAAAACACGATGCCCGTTATTACATCTCTTCTTGCTGGCAAGTGCCAACTTCCTTGTTTTCATTGAACTTGCCCGATACATTAATACACTTAGGTAAGTAAATATGTCAGCAATTGATGACCAAATTTCATCCTAATTTCCATTTGTATATATTCGAAGATTTTCTATAACTAAACTACAGAACAAAGAAGCAGAGATTTTTCAACATGCTCTTCCACTTATGCGTAATTCATATCTTACTAGTATCCTAGAACCCACCTTTAATTTCCTTTATCCCAAAGGATTTAGCTGTTCAACAAGAAAGCAAATCTTTCATCTTCTGAATTTCATTTAATTTCCCGAATTTCAATAATCTGTTTTACATCAGATTCCATTTTCTTGCAAAATGGCACAGCACCATATTGCCCTTCTTCCGATGATGGCTCATGGTCACATGATCCCAATGTTAGACATGGCCAAACTGTTCCTCTCAAGAGGCTTGAGAACAACTGTTATCGCCACTCCAGCATTCGATGGCCCTGTAAAAAGAGCCCGTGATTCGGGTTATGACATCGGCTTGAGCATCATCGAGTTCCCACCACATGGATCTTCGTTGCCCTATAATATTGTGAGTCTTGATCAAGCAACAACTCCTGATTTGATTCCAAAGTTTGTGGAGGGCCTGTCTTTGCTCCAAGAACCTGTTGAGAAACTCCTCCAGGAATTGAAGCCCAATTGTCTTGTCTCTGACATGTTCTTGCCATGGACTGTAGATTCTGCAGCTAGATTCGGCATTCCAAGATTGGTTTTCCATGGAACGAGTTATCATAGTTACCTGGTTCGCTCATTTACCTGAAGTACCGCGTTCCGGAGCGCGCGTTCCAGTTCGCGGTGCTTTCGCGCACTGGAACGCTCGGGTACGCGTTCCAGTACTCTGAAATCGACGTTCCGCCATTGTTGTTCTTGAAGGAAGTGGAAATTTGGGTTCCAAAGTCAGAGATGGATTTGAGATGCTGAGAATAGCCTTAAATGGAGGAAGGGACCAGGATTTTGGCTCTCGTTTAATTTATGCAAAGAGTTTTATGAGAAGAATTTTGGGAATTTTAGTTGGACTGTTGAAGAATGCTCAGGCAGAGAAGATGAAAGGAAGAAGATGAAGAAGTCGGCGTTTTGTTGGTTTTTATTGACTTTTATTATTATTATTATTTTAATGGTAACCCTAAACTCCTTTTTTATAAGAATTTTCTCCTTTTAATTTCTCCTTTTTTTAATGGTTGAGCAGAGTCCCAATAAAGTGAACCTCTTCCCACGTTAATAATAATTAATAAAATAATTTCAATTGACAAAAACTAAAAAAGGACAAAAAGAAAACATAAAATATGAAAAGTTTGAGGCTTCTGGAAGAAGCCAAAGAACAAAAGTACAGCAGTAGATTACAAAACAGAACTTCACAAGTTCGTCTTCATCGGTTCATGACATTTGCATAAATATTTATGCTCTTGAATTTATTTATTTTGAACTAATTTTATTTTTCTTAGAAAAGAATTTATAATGAAGAGTACCAATTAAATTATTTAAAAGCACCACGTACCAAATAAGCGTACCGATTAAACCTACCCCCAACGTACCATAGTTTTCACGAGGTAGCGTACCGCGTACCCGTACCCGTACCAAGTACTACAGAGTACCGCGTACCAGGAACTATGCGAGTTATTTCTCACTATGTGCTACGGAGCATATGCATCTCCACAAACCTTTCAAGAATGTGTCGTCCGATTCTGAGCCATTTGTCCTGCCTAATCTTCCGCATAGGGTGACGTTTTTTAAGACCCAAGTGTCTGAAACTCTACTGCAGGAAAACAAAAGTGCATTTACGGATTTGCGGGAGCAAATGATGGAGTCAGAGGGAAGAAGCTATGGAGTTGTCGTTAACAGCTTCTTTGAGCTTGAATCTGATTATGCTGACCATTACAGGAATGTTTTGGGGAGAAAGGCATGGCATATAGGCCCCCTTTTCTTATGCAACAATGAAGCCGAAGAACAAGTACAAAGAGGCAAAGAGTCAGCCATATATGAACACGAATGCTTGTCTTGGCTCGATTCCAAGAGGCATAATTCAGTTGTTTACGTGTGTTTTGGAACGATGGTGACCTTTACTCCAGCACAGTTACATGAAATAGCAGTTGGGCTTGAGGCCTCGGGCCAAGATTTCATTTGGGTCGTGAGGAAAGGGAAAGATGAAGAAGACGACAAAGATTGGTTGCCTCAAGGATTTGAGGAGAGAATGAAAGGGAAAGGGCTAATCATAAGGGGATGGGCACCGCAAGTGATGATTCTTTATCATCCAGCAATCGGGGCTTTTGTAACTCACTGTGGATGGAATTCGACTTTGGAAGGAATATGCGCTGGGGTGCCTTTGGTCACATGGCCCGTTTCTGCCGAGCAATTTTTCAATGAAAAATTGGTGACAGATATTTTAAAAACTGGAGTTTCAGTTGGCAGTAAGAAGTGGCAAAGAGCAGCTAGTGAAGGTGTGACAAGTGATGCCGTGACCAAGGCTGTGCAACGCATTATGGTGGGAGAAGAAGCCTCAGAAACGAGAAGGCGAGTTAAGTATTATAAAGAAATGGCAACAAAGGCTGTCGAAGAAGGTGGATCATCTTATACTAGTTTGAATGCTTTCACAGACGAATTGAACATCTACCGCTCTTCAAAAGAACAACAAATAAACTAGGATTAATCTTGTTATCAAATTTCCTGCTATTCAAGCACCTGATCTTTGGTTCAGACATTTGCAAATTAATTTTTACGTCAAAAAATGAAAAATTATGTGATTCTGAAGGTATAAGCCTATTGTGTAATCTAAAAATTGTTTGCATCTCAACTCTGCAGCATAACTCAACTCAACACGCTCTACGGTATGTCTGCCTACAAAATACCTTTTTGATGCTGAATTTGCCAGAAATAAATTAATTGAACAATTATTATAAGATAGAAAAAGTATCCACGTTAAGTGAGGCTCTAAACTGCTACAAGCACTAAACAATGTGGTAATCCCGATTAAGTGAGAGGCTAACCTTATAGTTTGCAAGAACGGTCGCGCATGTCAGGATGGAAGATCTTCATTTTAGTTCAATTTCAATGTCACAAAACAGTCACTGTCATTTCACAATAATCATAGGTCAAGCACAAAGGGATAATTAAAAATCGTGAAAACATCAAAAGTCATATATATAAATACATATTAGTGTTTATATTATATAGGTAATATTTTGTATTAGGTAATTTTATGGTGTTTCAATATTTCATATTTCAAAAATATAAAATTTTATTTAACCTCAATTTTGAATAAATATTTAAATTACTAACCATATATAAGTTAGCATTTTTGATTTATGTTCTAAACCGAGTGTATAATTAAGATAGTAATTTTATACATATAACATGAATGTGAATTATGAAATAAAAAATGAAATACCGCATTATAATATAGAATCCTATCCGATTCTATCCAGCTTTTATTTTCATTTGGTTTAGTGTATTTGGACGTTTGTTTTTCCTTGAGGGTAGTATTGAAACGTATGTTATATGCGTTTTTTGAATGTAATTTTACCTTTTTGGCCAATTTCCCTTGCGTACGTGGATGATTCATACCACAAATAAATATGGACAAAGAAATATATAAGAAGTTATAAATCATACAACATAATATGCTTATATATCAATTCAAACATTAATTGTAAGATTGTGGGTTCGATTTCCTATCGATGCATGTGTGGGTCTTTATTTTTTCAATACGATAGTTTATTGTTCTATTTTAATAATAATTTGTTGGTTTATTTATAATAGAGTTGTTTGATATGTAAATAATATAATTCGAGATATGATGTAATAGTTTGATTTGTATTACATGAGTTGTTGGATACCCAAAAAATGGAAAAAACAGAAAAACATTAATTGTTAGCTAATACACATACCACATCACCTCCTACCCATACAGACAATAGCATCATATCCCGAATCAAAAATGTCCAAACAAATTTTATTTAAGAGAATTTTATACATTCAAATCTCTTTCCGTATTCGATACATCAAGCAAAGGGAATAAATAAAGAAGAAGACATCATTGTTCCTTAACAATTAAATTTTAGAATCATAAAATTAAGATAAGAAAACATATTTAATATGATTTAACTTATTTATTGAAATTACATTTTTGTTTTCAAATAAACTAAATTAATAAAAGAACAAATACTAAAAAAAAAATATATGGACTTCCTCGTTCACATCATCTGTATGCCACCACAACTCCATTTTCTCACATGACCACTTCTCATCTCCACCCCCTTCTAGCACCGCTCCTGTCTCAGTACCATCCTTGGTCTGAATAATGGGTTTGAATTCACTATAAGAAAGCACATTTTTCATTAATGGAAAATTTGTGATATAGATTTTATTAGAATATTTAAGGTATATATTATATATTATTAGTGATAGAATTCAATGTAAATAAAACTAATAAAATAATGAATGACAAGATATTTACTAACGAATTTATTATAAATAAAATTCATTACAAATACTAATTTATAATGGATTGATTTGTCGTTCAAAGGATATATTCTTGCAATGATGTAGATAGTTTATATTGATCTGTTGTATTTTCTCTATAAAAGTATGAGATAAATTGTTGCCTGTAAAACTATTCATCTATAATATTAATTTCTTAGATATCTATCTATCTACCTATATATATATATATACATATTTTAATAGAGTAATGTTATTGACACTCCTAGAATTGATATAGGAGCTCAATTATAATCTAATTTTAATAGTTGACCAATATGCCCCTCGTTTTATTTATTGAACACTATTCGATTAATATGCCCTAATCATTATTCACCATTTAGTTAACTTTTTTTGTTATATATATATATATATATATATATATATATTCAAGATTTAGGACTTTAGGTTATGTTTAGTGAAACATTTTAATAAAAAAAAATTAAATATGACTTTATTTATGTTAAAACATGTTAGGCCTTTAGTTAATTTGATTGAAAAAAATAAGTTAGAAATTTATTGATTTTGAAATTCTATATTTCAATATCACAAATATAATTATTATTAGTTTTTTTTTTAATTTGAGTTGGAATGATGACTATGAAATTATGAATAAAAATATAAATTTTGAAATGAATATTATAAAAGTAGGTTAATGTTTTGAAAATAAAGGAATATCTTGGGCAATGTTTTGATAGAAGAAAGAAAATGGAGCCCCAATAATTATTTTTGGAGTGCCAATATAAATTCCCATTTTAATATGAAATGGAATAACAAATAAATTGAGGGAATAAAGTTGTTTTTAAATGTGACCGATTCTATTCAGGATAAACATGATATATTGGAATCAACTTGGGGATTGTATTACTACGCGAATGTCATAGATGACCGACTTTTCTTAAGACGTGCTTTGGAGATTTGAGCAAATTCATCGAAATATGTGGTAACATAGCAAACTCACGTTCGAACGAAAGAGCCCTTTTTTTTTTTTTTTTTTTCCTTTATAGAGTTCGTACTAAAGAGTTGAAATTTTTCCTTGTTTGTTGATCAAATTAAAGAGTTGAAATTAGTTTGAAAGGTACTCTTATCATATTACGTTTTCTATTATTGGCAAAAGAGAAAGATGGGAAGACTAGATGAAGAATTCACATTGGGTGATCAATGCAGAATGGGATGGTGCTGGACTTTTTAAACTCACCTAATATATAACTGCTGGTCCTTTCATTTTTATTTGGTTCGAATATTCAATTCAAATTTATGGAGTTAAATGTGAGTTTTATGGAAACCCTTATCCATGCACCTTTTATTGGTTAATCCATATTCTAATAATTTTATTTTTCGATTAACTTCATAAAAAATGGTCAAATCTCTCAAAAAGATGAGCAAAATGAAAATCTCATCCAATGATCAAAACAAGAAAAAGAACAAAAAAACTACAACAAATCCCAAATTTCTATACATACACATTTTTAACAAAAAAGATAAAAACTTCAACAAAAAAATATACGACAAAAAACGTAAAATTTGTGGGTGAATGGGTGATTTATTTTTTTTTATTTTTTTTGAGGTTTTTAAGTGTTGATTGATTTTGGTGCATTTAATGGCGAAGGTATGGTTGATGCTGCACCGATGCAGTGCACCAGGTGTATTTTTAACGGTAAATCCCTAACAGTTTAATGTAAAAAAAGTGATATATATCACTTTTTTTTTTTTTTTAAATAAAGACCGGACTTAAACAGTAAAATTAAAAACTTTTAACATTAAACCGCTAAAAATTTACCGTTTAAGGCGCACCTGGTGCACTACAACAAGTGCAGCATCGACGGAACCAATGGCAAAATATGTGGGTAGTTGAGATTTATGAGCAATGGGTATTATTAATTTTTTTTTGGGTGGGGGGGGGGGGGTGGTGAGAGAGAGAGAGAGAGAGAGAGTTTCTTTTGTGAGTAAAATTTAACTTATATCCAAAATTTCCCAGCAAAAGACGGTGCAAAAATTGACATTCCATTTGAGTTTGTGATAAACATTGTTAAATGAATGTATGAGAAAAAAATAACTGCAGAACAAAATGGCGAATTGCCATTGCCGGGGATCAAACCTGGATCACCCGTTTGAGAAGTGAAAATACTCACCGCTATACAACAACTTAATTGCATAAACAAAGGCGCAGCCTCGAACTATTAACTTTCACAATTATAGCAGCAGCATCAACACACAGTTAAAACAGGGCCTTAAATTGTAAGTTGCGAAAAGAAATGACAATTAATTAATAATATGTGGCGAAAGGTATGTTTTCTTAAAATATTCCTACTTCTATTCTAACTTGAATTCCCATTTGTTGCTGCTGATTAGTACATTAATTAATTTTTTAGTCCAACGTAAAATTTAATTAGTCTAATTAAAAAGTTATACAGTATATCGAAATCAAAAATTGAAATTTTAATCGTTGCAAAATGATCTTGTTAGAAATAGAAAGAGGTGTGCTTTCTCGTACGTCGTATAAACAGTCCTTTAATTCGGACTTGCCAACAGTAGAGGGCGAGGTAAAAATTGTTACTTGTCGCCTTTATTACTTAAACTGATTTTTTCCCATATATATATAAATGCTCAAGAATTTCTAGCGATTCTCTTAAAATATAACAATTGACTTTTTATAAATAGCAACACTATAAAAATTAATTATTAAACTCAAAATATTTAGATTTTTCTATTTTTTTTTCAAAATAAGAGACTTAGAACCTATTTGGATGAATTTTAAAAAGTGTTTCTCAAATAGTGATTTCTATGGCAGATTTTTTTTAAGCCAATCAGTTTGGGTTTAGATATAGGAGTTGTTTGCAACTGTTTAAAACAAACACTTTGTTGCTTTTAGTTTTAAAAAAATTATTTTGGGTATTTGATTGCACAACTTCTGCTTAAATTAAGTTGAAAAAAAAAATCAGAAGCTGAGAAGCTAGGAAGAAGCTGCTTCTATTAGCTTAAAAGTACTTCTTGGTATTTTTGTAAATAAATTAAACTTTCTGAACTGTTAACTACCGACTTTTAACTACTTTTTACTTTTATTTTCAAACACTCACGCTTTTACTATCAACTTTTAACTAATTATCACTTTTATTTTCAAACACTATTAACTTTTACTACTCAATCTTTTTCAACTTTTTCAACGACTCTAACTTCTCCAAAAATAAAAACAATCCCAAACACCCTCAAAATTTTGAGGCAAAGCTCACAAGTTGCTAACATCATTTCAATATCTAATCGGTTCCAAGTATGGGTGCCAATGACCTTCTTCAATTGTTACAAGTGCTTTAAAAGGTGCTTTTATTTAAACCTATTTTGGAGTAGTTTCTAAAAAAAGTCCTTTTTGGCATTTTTTTCTGGCTTCTGCTTTTTTTAAAGAACTCATCCAAATACAATCTTTTTTTGTCTAGAATATTTTTTTTCTTTGAAAAAAACCCATCCAAACAGGCTCTTATTTGAAAAAAAGATAGACGTTGGAAGAAATTGTGTGTAATAAATATAATAAAGTGATGGTATCTATGCTATCCATACAATCTGTACTATCTATACTATTATATAAAGTGAGAGACCCCTTTAATAACTATTCTCTCATCTCTTCTTTCTTATGTCATATTATTAAATAATTTTCAACTCCTTTATATATTTATTTTTAATTATTTTCAATCACATAGTTTTATTTTATTTTATCTTTTTAGTTTTTACTTATTTTAAATTTACTAAATGCTATGAAGTTTTAATTCATACTAACAATTGGGACACACTCGATACTTGTACACAATGCTGAGAGAGATCATCTACGAAAAATTCATACATTGTGATAATTTTTTAAAGAAAAATATATATTAAGAACTATTGCATATTTTTAGTTTGAGTAAACAATTTATGAAACAAAGACTTAAATAAAAGTAGAGAAGGAAAATTTTAAATCTTTGGAAGAATCGAGATTGTAGTTGGAGTTGGATTCTTCCTTTGCCAGAACATATGCGTGCGTCTGTGTTAACCAGTAGTTGAAAAAAATAACTAAAAATATGTGGTTTTTTTTTTATTTTAGCCAACTGATTCCAACTAACTAACCAACTATCCGAATTGAGTACTGCAGAGGCTCATCATAGGAGTGACCGGCACAACCTAAGTGCTCCATTCACAACATCAGGATTTGAACTCTGAATATTGCTTAAAAAATCTAGCACCTCATGATCCCATTAAACCAACTGGTAGTTGGTAAAAATATATTTCACTTGAAAACATTTTACATTAATTGGATTAATTTCTTAGTCAATTGATATCCATGAAAGGAAATGAATGAAGAAAAGTATAAACATCATACGGAATTATATCACAGCCTATCGTTTTTTTCATATTCCTTGGTCGAAGTATTACCTTGTTATCCTCATTATACTTCTCGCCATGTCCTTTTATCATAAAAATCAATCAATAGCTACAACTTAATCATAAAAACAGATATAACAAAACCTTACTAGAAAACACTTCTACTTCGCGCTGAAAGGTTACGCCAAAATCCCAGTACAATTACAACTTTTAACGATGTAGCAAAAGTAAACCCTAATAGAATACAAAAATCACAATTTAAAAATTATGTATGAGGCGTAAAAATTGCTCTTCTATACTTTGAAAGCAGTTTTGATAAAAGGGTAGAGTTCTTATGAGAAGCATAGTTTACACGGGTGTAGTTCTTGAGAGTGGTTTAACGTGGGTAGAGTTGTAGCTTCTTAAGTTACTAACTAAATAAAAGAAGAAAAAGAAAATGTTTTTCAGCATAAAAAAAAAAAAAAAGGAAATTAAGAGAAAGAACGGGGTTGCAGACGTGCGGTTCTTGAGAGTTGAGAGTGGTTTTTTTTTTTTTTGGTCTTAGCCTTGAGAGTGGTTTAACTAGCATTGTAGCTTGTTAACTTACTAATCTACGTTTATATTTATTTATGTGTATTATAAAAGTGTGAATAACATAGGATATTTTATGTTTATTTTTTTGCGATGACTAAAATAATCTTATAGAGTAATAATAAATAATATTAATTAAAGGTCTTTTGATAATTTAAAAATTAAACATCATATTTTTAATGGAACACTAAACAGATCAAATATCAAAATTATGAATAAAGATTCGAACTTCTAATTGGACTCTATAATATTTAAGTGACACTTGCCAAAAAAAGAAGAAGAAAGTAGATAGCATGCAATGTCCATTGCTCTCTTTCAATCCGTTTATAAAAATAATTTATTAAGTAAATTGTAAATTATTTGTAATGTATTAACTTCATTTTAAAATATTCATCTAATATTTTACAAATGAATGACTTTTTTATTTAATTTTTAAAAACTAATAATAATTGGAGTGATTTTAAATTTATTATACCGGTTTATTTACTTATTTCAAATTATGGTTGACAATAAATTGAAATTTGTGTAGAAGTACATAATTTCACTAAATCATTGAAAAAAATGATGGGTTTATTTTTAGTTAATATCACATGTTCCCAATTTATTTACAAAGATATATATGTATATATTGTTTTCTTAGTACAGGTTTACAAAGATATTTATATAATAAATATAAATAATACATCTCAATGAAAACTTTAAGAGCATGATGAAATATTAAATGAAGAAAAAATTGATAAATCCTTGCAAATGAAATAGCACTAAAAATTGAGTTTTTTTCCCCAAAATATTAATCCAGCTAAAAGTAATTCCCATAATATTACTCCCTCAAAAATATTTTTCGTATTACTATTCATATTGGCACATACATTGCCATGTAAGCAAAAAATTTATTAGTTGGAATTCTTTTTTCTTTCCCCTACTTTATAAGGCTGTGAGAATCGAATTTATTGTTCCTAACTTTATGAGTTTTAGCTAGTTTTTTTTTAAAATTTTATTTTTTTAATTTTTTAACAATTATTATATTCCTAACACTTCATCTAAGCATCAAATAGTCGAATAATCATAAAATTATAATAAGAGCTTATAATTTATTTTAAATAGGAAGGTATTCTTAATTAATTGTAACATATCTAATCTCAACTATTGTTATAAATCTTAGCTTGAAATTTAACTTATTGCTTGAAAGTGCGATTACAGTACAAAAAGTATTGCCTTTGGCTTTCTTTAATAGCCAAAAATGAAAAAAAAAAGAGAGTGGTAAATTTAATGATTTACGAACAAAGTAGAAGCAAAAACTAAATCAGTTTGTATCATTACTGATAGATTAAAATAATTATCATAAATATTATTGGACCAGATTGAATCATTAACAATGACTTTAATTTCTTTTCAGTTTGTATCATTATTGATAGATTAAAATTATTATCATAAATATTACCGGACCATATTGAATCTTTAACAATGATTTTAATTTCTTTTCAAAATCAAATAGACTAAGAAATAAAATTCAATTTCCCAATAAACAATATTAACCAAATTCATGTAGTTATAATAAATTTTAAAAAATTTTCGCAAAATAAATGAGAACCTTATTTTATAATATTTTATTAAAGTCTCGATATAAATAAAAAATAAAAATATTTATTGGTTCTCACCTTATTACTGTACAATTGCAAAGTCTAGTTAACGGTGGAAAAAATTAGTAAAATTTTAAAATAATATGCTACTTGGTTGTAGTAATTGGAGTGAAGAAAATATATAAGTTTTATAAATGAGTATAAATGATCTGGGGGAAAAAAATGAAATTACAACGGGGGGGGGGGGGGGGGGGGGACAATCAAAACTAATATTTTTAGCTTACATGACATTGTACGTGGCAATTTGAGCAATAATATGTGAGATACTTTTGAGGAAGTAACAATTTGAAAATTATTTTCCTTGAAGTGATATTTTGGGGAAAAAAACTCACTAAAAATACTGCAAAGAATCCCAAAACTTCTACACTAATGCTATAAAAAATTAAGTAGAAATAATCCACATAGTTTTATTCAATGATTATATTATATTTTTATAAAATTTGTACAAATAAAATAAAAATTCACAAGTTAAAAGATAACAAACTTATCAATTTTAAACAAGTAGAAAATTGAACTCTCTTAGATAGTCATGAAAAATGCTTTTGACCACTACAAGAAACCGCACGATTTTCAGAGAAATTTTTTGGCAGAAATATTCTGCCGCAAAATTAATTTTCGGCGGACTTTTGGCGAAATTTAGGTGGAGTTTTAAAAAATAAAAAAAATTTAAAAATTTAAAATTTTGGCGGAATTTTAATGGAAAATTCCGCCGAAAACTAAAAAATAATTAAAAAATATTAATTCTAAAATTTTCGGCAGCATTTCGGCGAGAAATTTCCGCTGAAATTTAAAAAAATTATAAAAAAATATGAAATTTTAATATTGAATTTTTTATTATAAAAAATGCGAAATTTAATTATAAAAAATAAGAAAATTAAAAAAAATAAATTTTAATATTTAATTTTTTTAATTATAAAAAAGTATGAAAAAATACGAAATTTAATTATAAAAATAGGAAAATTAAAAAAATTAAAATTTTAAATAAATTCTTACTATTTGGAAAGCTTGGACAGAACGAGAAGTGAGCGAGATGATAAGCTTTTGTGGGCGTATGTAAAAAGTGAAATTGTTATTTGAATTATTGAATACTATATATATATATATATATATATATATATATATATAATATTTATGTATTATGACAACAAAGTGATTATAATCCAACGGTAAGAGGGTTGTTTTCCAACGAGGAGGTGAGGGTTTGACAACTACCTATTCCAAACTTTGGGATAATTTGGGCGTGTGCATACACGTGTGGCACTGTGTTCTTTAGGTCCCGGCATCGAGTCATGAGTTCGACAATTGAAACTTTATTTTTAAAAAAACTAAAATATTTTTGGTGGAAATTCCGCCTAAAATATTTTTTATTTTTAAAAAAATTTTAAAAATATTTTCGGTGGAATTTCTGCCAAAATTTCGCCAAAAATTTTTTATTTGAAAAAAATTTTAAAAAATATTTTTGGTGGAAATTCCGCCAAAAATAAAAAGCGCCGAAGGTTTTTTCGGCGAAACAATTTCGCCGAAATTTTCTATTTCCGCCGGAATTACGCCGAAAATTTTGCCAAAAATTCCACTTTTCTTGTAATGGACCTGTTTAGATAGGCTTGAAAAAAGTATTTCTTAAATTGTACTTTTTATAGTAGAGTGTTTTTTTTTTACCTAAACAATTTTGCATTCGAATAGAGTAATTAAAATTGCTTCAAAAGGTGTTTTTATTTAAAATTACTCTTGATACTTTTTTAAAAAAGCCACTTTTTCAATTTTTTTATTTTTATTTTTTTTAATGAAGCCCAGCCAAACACAATTTATTTAAAATGAAGTGCATTTTTTTCAAAAAAAATATATGCTTCTCTTTTAAGCAAAAACCTATCCAAACAAGCTCTTAATAGCTTTCTTTTTCGAAAGATGCTTCGCATGGTAGTGGATTAGTTGTAGGATTACTCCATATGTGAGGCAATGGAGAGGAACCAGTGGAGAAGGAGGTGGAGGTGGAAACTGTGGTGGTGTAGATTTTGGTTAAGATAGTTGCTATAGCATGAGAGGTGGATTTAGTGGAAATGGTGGAGGAATAAAGTGTAGCCATGGTAAAGATGGGGCAAAAGTGAGAGTGCATGTACGAGAACGAAAACAATAAAAGATCCAGTGAGAAACATGGACATGATAAGGCACTGGATATGATGGCAATAATGTAATTATAACATACTTCTTTTTTTCCACATGAAAATAGGTGGTAGTGACAATAGTGTTGGGATGTAGAATAATAGTATGGAGAACTGGAACCCTAAATCTCTTAAATATAGAATGTTGTTATATTGATTTGGGTGAGAATTTGATAGGGTCGAGATTGAGGAGAGTAAGGATCTCGAGGAAGTAGTTTGAGTAGATGGGAAAGACTTTGACATGCTAAAATAGGGTACAAATGTGACCTAGCAGGATTAGCCTCCAATTAAAGCTCTTTGATATTTAAGTTATTATCAAATTAAGTTAATTCGAGAATAATTTGACGGAGCTTCAAGCTTATTAAGCGTGTTTATCAAATATAATAAATATTGGGAACATTTATGATAGGAGAGTTTTGTGAGAGTACACTTTTTTAAGGTATAATCTTGATTTCTATGAACTAAGTAGGAGCTAAGATATCTACATTAGTGGTCAATTGTATAGCCACATGGAGTAAAATAAAATGCATTACATATTGAGCCCTTGACATAAATGCCACCAAAGAGGTGATGTCAACCTAGGGCTTATGGTGCTCCGAAGTGGTTGAAGGGATACATGAGTCGGATGGGTTAAATCAATTTATGTCACTTCAAATGTGATGCTCTCAATAATGTTTAATTTGACATTTAATGAAAAGAGTCACGGATACAATAAGAAGTATTGATAAGTATTAGTAATGGTATTCAAACTATTATGTATTTGTTACTTTAGCCATATTACACCTACTTATCTTATGGCCAAAACTTAAATCAATCAAATTTATTGCAAGAAAGAATATGTGAGAATACATAAAATAAGTAATAATTACTCTCACCACCCCTAAATTTAGGTAAAATGACAAATAACACCCTCTAGTTTTGCAAATTACCAATACCTCCTAAGTTTTGTGGACTTATTGAAAAAAGAGACCAAAGCAATGCAATATCTATTTTGCCCCTTGAATTTTTTTAATAATTTTTTACTTAAAAAAAGTAGGTGTAGGTATGAAACGACCAAAATACCCTCTCTTGATATTCTGGTGAGGGGGAGCTTAGTTTGGCGCTCATTTTCAGCAAAGAGACACAGTGAGAGAAAGAGAGAGGAAAGGAACAAACTTTTTTCTCATAAAACCCTAAACCCCTTGATTTGCCGTTCGATTTTGGTGGTTTTCCTAGCTTTCGAACATCGGCAATGAGGAGCTCAATGACAGGAAGGCCTTCCATGAGTACTAGCATCAGATTAGGGCATAGGTTTTCAATGTAAAGGTTAGTCGATCATTATCATGCAATATATTCATAGTTAGGGTTTTTATACTTTATTTTCATTTAGTTTTTGAAAATCTTTGTTTATTTGTGACATTTAATTGTGAGAATATATTTTTTCGAAATTTGATAGTGTTCTATGTATGATTTCTTGCCCTAATTTTTGAAGACTTAGGGCTTTTTTGTTTTTAAAATAGATAATATGATGGATTTTTGGACTTGCGATCTTATGATTTTTTTTTTTTTTGCTTTTGGTGTGAAATTTTTTAACAAGTCCCAATTTTTAGACTCTAAGTTTTTTGCCACAATTTCTATCCAAGTTTTCTTCATGAAACATTTGTAAGGTTGATAACGTGCTATTTTTACCTAGTTTTAGGACATAATTGCATTTGTTTTGATCAACTTTGGGTTTGAAATTGGTTAGAGTTTCAAAAAGTTAATTCTTATTTGTCCTAGGTGGAAATTAATGAAAATGAGCTAAAAAGGGGCCTAAAGATGGTAAAAAGTACAGAGGAATGTCATACAAGGAAGCTGGAAGGCTAAAACATGGAAATAATCATGTTCATCGCATAAGGCGTGATCACGCCATATGACCAGGAGTCCTACGTGTGAATAGAGGAAGAAGTCTCGTTTTGACAAGAGATCAACATGGAAACACACTCCCGCCTTGCCTACGATTCCTAGGGCTTTCCAATTAATTATCCTAGTCCTATTAGGAATTTGATCAAGGGTTAGAGCACTATATATACATGTTGTTAGACCATTGTCGAGGCAACCTTCAAATCTAGCTTTGTTATTATTTTTGCTTTGAAATTTTCAATTTTTATATTTAGAGTTGTATTCATGGTCATGTGTGGCTAAACTATTATTTTCGGTCAAGGAGTAATTAAGCTAACATTTTATTCAAGGATTGTGAAATCTAATCGGTTTGCTTGTATTTTAATTTTATGTAGTATTTGTGTATTTTTCTATGTTTTTTTTGGGAAAATCCCATCCCTTATTGTTGTTTTGTTAGTGAAATCAAATCCGTAATTGTTTGATTGAATCAACACAAGTGGAAAGTAGTATAATTTGTTATACTATGAAAAATACACAATCTAGTTTCGACAAACCACGTTTGTAGGTTTGTTGGCTAGAATTGGATCTTTCTAGTTTTTAATGCTGTTAACAAGATAAATCCTATCGTTCGACCATGGTTATTCGTTAATTAGGGATTATTCATCGCGTTCGCGTGTCTAGTCTATTATTAAGAAAAGATTAGGTAGGACAAGTTCTCTAAAGGCTATAACCAATCTATTGCATGAGTTAAAAGATATCTTTGAATCGATGATAAATCCATGAAATCGTTGTGTGAAGAATTACCCTTGGCTAAGTTTTTCTTCATATAGATTTTTTTAATTTATTTCTTGCTTGTATTTTATTTTATTGACTTTTTATTTAAAACCCCCTTTTACTTTGTTTGGAACTATTGGTTATCCTGGAAATTAGTTAATAAGCTATTCCCTGTGGGATTGACCCTACTCACCCTATCTACAAATTAATTTTGTAATTAGATGAGCAAGAATTATTTTTTGTGGATTCGACACCCATCAATGGAATTTTTTTTTGGTTGTTTTGTTGTTCTATTTTTTTTTTGTTTGTTGTTTTGTTTCTGCCCAAATTTTTTTTTTTTGTTGTTTTTTTTGTAGGTCATGGATAAACTTTACTAAATAATGGTTCATTATGGTAAAATGTGAGGAATTATGTAACATTGATAGGGATATTTATAATCATAAAGATTTGATTAAGGAGGTGAAAATTTTGTTTAATCTAGGACAAGATGATATGATTAATGTGAATAGCAGTGTGTGTGGGTTTGATGAAAGAATGTTAGTGTCTAATGATTCTGATGTATTGGTTATGTTTGATAGGAATAGTGTGCATGATAAATTTGATGTGTATGTTGATAATGTAGGTAGTGATGTAAATGATGATGGGAGTAGTGATGGGGAGTTTAGTTTGGGAAGGGGGGGGGGGGGGTAGTGAGGAGGGAGTAGAAAGTGAGAGTGATGGGGGCAATAAGAAGAGAGTGGGAAGTGAGGAGGGATGGGGTAGTGATGATGAGGGGGATAGTGATGGTGAGAGTGTTAGTGATGGAAGAGATCCATCTTACCAACTTGTTGATGAAGAACATCATGTATTGTCTGATTACCACAATAATAATTACTGTGAAAGAATTAATGAATCAGACTATTAGCTACCAAATGACCCACTTAAAGGTTCAATGAGGGGTGAACTTGTGTTGTATCATGAAGAGGGAGGTGTTAAAAGATTAGTACCTAAAGAGGAGCATCCTTTTAAGCATGTTTGTAAATTTAGGGAGAAGGTAGAAGAGTTTTCTATGCAAGAGGGGTTTCCATTGGTGAGGGGAAAAAATGAGAAGACTAGGGTTACTTGTGTGTGTAGGTATCCGGAATGTACTTGGAGAATACATGCATCACTTAAGTGTGATGGCATCAGTTTTAAAATTAAAACACACAATGGCAGGTAGACACGCGTGAGAAAAGACACTAAAACAGATATTAGTGTTAAATGGATGGTTTCTGAGTTAGTTGGTGTTTTAAGGGAAAATCCAGACATGAAAATTAAAGGGATTAGGAGTGAGTTGGGTAAGTTTGGTGTTGATCCTCCTTACATGCAAATTTATAGGGCTTCAAAAATTGCTATGGAGAATGTAGAAGGGAATCATAATAAGTTATTTGGTCTTCTTCCTTATTATGCAAAGCTAATTTTAATAACCAATGAGGGTAGTGTAGTACCTTTGCCGTGTGAATTTGATGAGGATGAGGGGCCTAGTATAAATATGACACCTTCCTTTGAAAGGTTCCACATAGAATTATCGAGAGGCCTACAATAGGATGATATGTCCTATTCCTAATCAAAGTTTCTGACTTAAAGATTTGGATGTGCAGCCTACTAACTTGAAACCTCCATTGAGAAGGAGGTTTCCAGAAAGGCCTAAAAATTCAAGGAGAAAGGAGCCTAGAGAACATACCCCATCAAAGAAATCAAGGTCAGTTAGGTGTCAAAAATGCAATGAATTTGGTCACAATAGCAGGACCTGTGACAAGGTTTGTGAATTTATGATCAATGTTATTCTACTGTTTTTTTTATTGGTTAATATTCATTTATTGTTGTTTTTCTTTTTTTCCTTTGGTGACAAGGGTGATGGTGGACGGACAATACCAAGACAATCAAGGAAGAAGAATGGACCATCACAAATTAGTGAAACATAAAAAAAAAGAGAGACCTATCCAATCTAACCAAGGAAGAGCGGAACAATCAATGGAGGTGTGTTATATTTATTAATAAATGTTTGTCATTAGTATGCCTTAAAATGATAATTTTTTTCTTGACACATTTTTTTGCATAATGAGACAATGCCAGCATCACAAAGAAGTGTGAAGACTGTCACCTCAAGAGTTCCTTTTAGTTCCAATGGTGCAACTTTAAATCTTTAGAAATCTTCTTTATATTCAAGTTGTTGTAAACGATATTTATTTTATTCCTATGCTGTCACAATCTAAATGTAGTGGCCAAAAAAAAACGAGAAGAAGTGGAAGGAGAGCATCTTAGGCAGCAAGTAGCAAGGTTCTCGGACTAGATAAACGCCAAGAAGGAACTGCATCATAGCCTATTTTGGTGACATCCAACACATAGCAAAGGGAGATACGCTCCAAAAAACTACACGATAGACTTTCAACTTCAGCCTCTCTGCCCAAATGCACAAATCTAAAACGCTTTTATGGATGAATGTTTTATTTAATTAAGGTGCTTGTTAGGATTTTGAACAAATTTGGTATTGGTTGGTACCTTTTGAACATATTTGGTCTAGAGTGTTTTGATGGTTTTTGGGATGCTTTTGAACAAATTTGTAGAAATTAGGTGTTGTAGTGAGTAATTATGATGATTTTTGGTCAAGAAGTTGTTCTTTATTAGTGACTATTTATGGTATTCGAATGATATGTATAATAATGGAAGCACATATTGGCAAATCTAGCATAAAAATTGACTTGTGAGGTTCCCATGCATGCTAAAATATAGATACAACAACTATTATGACAATATAAAAAAAACATTACATTTAAACCCCTTTCATTCTATTAAACTACAATGCATTACCTCCAAAAATGACATTAAATAACATAAACACCCATAAGGGTAAAAGAGTTAATTTATAACCAAAAAACATTCCCGCCTCCAAAAGAGTCATTTCGGGAGTTTAAATGAGTATACAGACATTGACCGTTAGTCAACCTAATGGAAGGTGGAAGTTGAAAGACGGAAAGAAAACTTAGGGGCATTGGTAATTTGCAAAACTACAGGGTTTATTTGTAATTTTTCCTAAATTCAGGGGTGGTAGAAGTAATTATCCCTAAAAATAATAATATAAGAATTATAGTGACTAAATATGATATTATAATGTGCACTTATGAATGACAGGCTTTTAAACTATAAGAGCATATTTTATTCAACATAAATAATCTTACAACTATATAAAGGATACGTTTTATTAAAAATATGTGTGTACAAAATATTTAACTAGTACTACCTCCCTTTAAATTTTACTAAACACATATATAGAATATAACTAAATTATAGAATTGGGGGATGGGAAGCGCCAGCCGTGTTTGGTGAAAAGATATTATTAAATAATATAAAAACTATAGTTAGTTATACATATTAAGTAATCAAATGTTTATCAACCGACCTTAGCTTAGTTGGTAGAGCGGAGGATTGTAGTAGCGTCATAGCAATCCTTAGGTCGCTAGTTCGAATCCGGCAGGTCGGAATGTTTTCTCCCCTCAAAAAAAGGAAAGATGATTTTTTTTATTATTACTAGCCGTAAGTGCACACACTCGATGAGTGTGCAAATTATAAATGAGATATAATCTAACTTGTTGTTTAAAATTTTGAATAAGTATAAAATTAAAATTTACTAAGTTATTATTTGAATATATGGGTTTACTTGTATTATACTTATTCGATTTATAAAAGTCAAATTAATTTAGGTCAGATTAAATCATATAGTTGAAAAAAAATAAATAAAAGAAGAAAGTCAAATAATGAATAAAAAGATGAGAGAGAAGAGAGAAATATAAAAAGAAAATTAATAATATAACTATGAATTGAAGAGAGAGAGAGAGAGAGAGAGAGAGAGAGAGAGAGAGAAGAGATAAAAGATAGGAGAGAGAAAAAAAAATATTCAGACCAAAGACACTAAAGGTGATTATTAGAGAGTTCTGGTACTTTATAAAAATATATAGATAATAGTGATTTTTGCAAGGTTAATATCACGAACTCATACTTAATGTGTGATGACAACGAAAACCTTATTATAAATCATCAGAATTTTTTTTTTCCGTTAAATTATTGTTGCGCATGTAGTATGTATCACTAAATGATAATAGTTATGATTTTCATAATATGTTTTTATTAATGGCTAATAATACTAACTTAAAAGTTCATTGCGATTATTAATTTTATAAAGGGAAAAAAATTATTTACCATCCAAACTATACGGGTTTTTACAGTTTACCATATAAACTTTTTTTTTTTACCGATTGCCATCCAAACTTTAATTTTTTTACAAAATACCATCCCGGCTCCGATTCCGGCGGAATATTCCGGTGAGATTCCGTCACATGACTAGCATGTGAGTTTTTGAAGGGTATTATCGTCTTTTCATATAAAATCTTAAGGGCAATATCGTCTTTTAATATAAAACCTACTCAAAAAAGTTGGCTAAATATGTTGACAATGGGATTCGAACCCAAGCCACTTTGAAAAGCATTTAAGATGCTTACCAACTGGACAACACATATTTTTGTTCAAAGTCATGCGATATATTTTACTTGTATGGCAAATGGGATAAGAAAAATTGTTAAAAAAATTATTATTTTAAAAAAATAATTTCTATCCCATTTTTTATAGAATTAATTAAATTAATAAGATTTATTTTTTACAAAAATAATTTTCGTCCAAATTCTTTCATTTTTGTTAATGAAATTTCTCTTTAAAATTACTCAAATTTGTTTAATCATATTTTGTTTCAAAATTAATCAAATTAGCAAGATCAAATTAATCTTTTAATAATATATCTGATTTTTCTAAAAACTTAATTCAATTAGCAAGATCAATTGTTTTAAAAAAATTAATTTCATCCATTTTTAAAATATTAATATATTTTTCTTTAATCCCATTTATATTTAAAATTAATCAAATTAGCAAGCATAAATGGGACAAATATAATAATCTGTTTGATTGATTTTAAATATAAACGGGATTAAAGAAAAAAATTGATCAAGAAAAAATTCCTCAAAAAAATTAAAGAAGAATAAGTTCATTAAAAAAAATGGATGAAATAATTTTTTTTTTTTAAATTGATCTTGCTAATTTAACTAAATTTTTAGAAAAAATTGATCCTTCTGATTATATTAATTTTCAAATAACATGTGGTTAAAGAAATTTAATTAATTTTAAAAAGAAGTTTTATCAAAAAGAAAAAGAAAAAGAAAAAAAAAGAATAGATGAAAATTATATTTTAAAAAAAATAAATCTTGCTAATTTAATTAAACAAATTTTCTTATCCCAATTATTTTCAAAATTCTTGCTATTTGATGTTTGTAATTTATTTTCGTTTCTAATTATGTGGTTTTGAACTTTGAGGATTTTGTATAAAGCAATAAAATAGGCATGACCATGCATGAAGATAAATGTTGCCTAGTTGGTGAACCTCTCATGGGGTTTGTCAAGTAACCCGGGTTCGACTTCCTTTGCTAACAATTTTTTGAAATTTTGAGCAAGTTTTTGCATAAAAAGACGAAAAGGCCCTTGTGAATGTCACATGATTGTCATGTGACAGAATCTAGGCAGAATATTCTGTCAGAATATTCGCTTGGATGGTAATTTGTAAAAAACGTGAAGTTTAGATGGCAATCGGTAAAAAAAAAAGTTTATATGGCAAGTTGTAAAAACCCGCATACTTTGGATGGTAAATAATTTTTTTCCCTTTTATAAAAGTCATATTTGATTAAATAATAGTACATATTACAAGAGAAATATTCGGTCCAACAAAACTTTTACATAGGCACACACACAAAAAAAATAGTATAATATCCAACAGAAACAAAAAAAAAAAAAAAGATCATATTTTTTTTTGTCACAGGCCATAATATATGTCACTTTTATGTTCCAAGAGTGAATTAATTAATGTTTTCCTAATGTGCCTTTTGACTCTAATTAATATCTTTGCAAATTCCTAATAAATTTCTCAACAACTCATTAATTATAGGAGTACTTTAGTCAAAGTAATCTATAACTAAGGCTATCAATTCACTTCCTTATTCTGTGAGCAGTAACCTTGAATGACAACAATTGTAGAATGGAGAGAGTATTTTTTTTTTTTGGGTTGACAATCAAAAGATACATTTAAAATAATTATGAAATCATAATAATGAAAAATTATTAAAAAATTAAGAAAAATATATTCAATACTTATCCTTAATTAATATATATGTGTGTGTATATATATATATATTAAATAAATATATAGATTCTTTAAATGCATGCATATCTCTATATATAAATATTGAAAACAAGTAAAAGTTGCTACAATGTCTTGTTAAAATTAAAAGCAATATAATTGTATTTAACATTTTTCTATACTCATTTGCAATATTCTTATTTTGACAAATCTAATCTACATATATATATATATATATATATATATATATATAAAATGAAGTCCAGTCTATGTGTCCATCTCTTTCCTATGTAAAAGATGAGGTGGGCAAGTTGTTTTTGCTTTATTTTGACATGTTTACACCTTTCGAACTTTATTTTTCTAAGTCATTTTCATCAACCTCTCCCTATAATTTCTTTCTACACATTTAAAACATTTGACCAATTGATCCTAGTTTTTTCATTAACATATGTCTAATAATTTAGTCCAAATTCATCCAATAAATAATTTTATAGTTAGATTTATAATGAATTCTTTTCAATAAATAAACAAAAATTTTCTATAATTATGCTCATAAACTTTAAGATTTTCTATAATTATACTCATAAACTTTCATTTTAGTATTACCCATTTCTTCCAAGCATACTTATTCATTTAGTTTTAAATTTTAGTTAAATTTTATTTAATCTTTTCCATTTCTTTCTTTACAAAAAATTGAAATTTTCATTAAGTGACATGGAATAATTTATTATCAATTGTATGTATATAAAATATTTATTATTAATATTTTCAATCCTATAGCATGTAAATACATATCTATAAATATATTCTAGCTTTTTTAAGTATATATAAAATTTTGAGCTCACATTTTTGTTCATCAATTCAATAAAATATATTTTATGAACTCTTTTATATATATATATTCTATAGTATAATTCGATATTGTATATGTAAATTGCATTAAGTTTTAAAAACTTGATATAAATATTTTCTCAAAATTCAATTTCTTTTCTTACCTATTTATTATGTTCTTGCATTTTACGAAATTTCTATAAAATTTAAACTTATACGTATAAACAATTCTTTATCAACAAAGTATTTAATTCTTCCATCAAAATAACTTAAACTTTGCAATGAAAATTTTATTCTATTAAGTAAAATATTTTTTCCTAAAGTATATTCAATTAAATATTTTCTATGTTAAAATAGCCAAATTTAAAATAAAAAAATTATAATAGATTAAATAGTTTATCTCATGATTTTATTGGTTCAAAACTCATACAATAGTCAAACAATTTGTCATATATTTTCTTTAATTTGATTAAGCCATGCTATCTCTAATCAAATAATTATAAGTCAAAATTGTTAATTTTTTTCATTTAATATTTTTACTTAACTTAACTTAACTTTGTGCTATTTAATCTAAACCATATTTTGACAAGATAATTATAGATTTCTCTTTATTTAATTTTTTAATTATTTAATTTCACATCTTTGTCTTTTTTTTTTTTTTAAATTTTTGCATTATTTTGTATAATTTTTTTTTTGACTTCCCACATGATATCCAAGATATTTACAATTTTTCTTTCCATTCTATTTTGCTTTTTGATTTAATTTGCATATAGGAACTTCCCGCATATATAGGTTTCTTCCATAACAAAATAAAAAATAACAAAAAATCTATTACGGTTTCATATCTAAAGATGCCATTAGGAGGTGCTAATAATATTGGTATATGATTAGGTTGGTTTTGATTTTAATTGACTAATTAACATTTTTAACTTCTTGATTTATTCTTATCAATCATAAGTTACTCTTCCGTTAAATTACAACTATGTCAATCAACTTGTTACACTCTTTTCTCTTATCATAAGAATTCTATAAATCATCAAATGAGATATAAAAAAAAAAAAAGGATGTGAGGAAAGAAGTGGCAAAAAACTTTATAAGGTCCTTGTACAGTTTTAATATTTTCTGTAATTATTTAGAGTTAGTTGAATAGTTAGTTAGGTGTACATAGTAGTTAGCTTACACCAGCATGTATAGTATCTTTTCTCTAGTTAGTTACTATAGCTTTGCCAGCTACTATATATTAAAGGGTGATTCATTTTGAATACTTCAGATTAGAAATGAATAGCAATTTCCCCAATTTTTTCTCTCTACTCATGCGTATTATAACATGGTACCAGAGCATGGTTGAATTTTTTGATAGATCAATCCGCTTTTGTTGCTTTTAATGCTTTCTTTGCCTCTGATAATCTTGATTTCTGTGATTTTTTGGAGCTCGATTACTCAGCTCTTGATTACCAACTTGGTTGCTGTGAAAAATTTTCTCTGTTTTTTGCAACAATGGCTGAAAATCTGGATGAATGTCTACTGGTTCACAATTCAGATCACCCTTGGATGCAATTGGTACTAGTTCCTATGAACGGTAAGAAATTTTTTACACGGAGTAGATCTGTTAAAATTGCACTAGATGCAAAAATGAAATTAGGGTTCATAGATGGAACAATCCCCAAAACTGCACCACATGATCCTACATATAGGAAGTGGAGGAGAGTGAATAGCATGATAATCTCTTGGCTTTTAAACTCGATTTTGAAAGATATTTTGCAAGGCTTCATGTATGCTAATGATGCTAGGGAGTTGTGGTTAGATATGGAACAAAGATATGGACAATGCAACGGTCTATTGTTGTATCAAATTAAAAGAGAAATAAGTTCTATATCATGGGGAACTTTGACCCTTGCTGCATATTTTACTAAGCTTAAGGCTCTCTGGGATGAGTTGACTTGCTTGTATGCTGTCCTTCAATGTACTTGTGGAGCAGCTCGTGTTACTGAAGAAAACCAGTCTTCCGACATGCTAATCCAATTTCTAATGGGATTGAATAACAGTTATGAGTCAGTGAAGAACCAAATCTTGGTAATGGAGCCCTTATCTAATGTGTATAAGGCTTACTCCATTGCTTAAAGGGTTGAATCTCAAAGAAATGCACAGATTTCTTTTATTGACTGTTGAAAATAGTGCTATGATGGCTACGACATCATCTATCAAGAACTTTGGTCAAAACAAGCCATTCTATAAGAAGAAAGGAGATAGATATTGTGACAATTGTCATGTGGCTGGGCACACCAAAGAAACATGTTTTAAACTACATGGAATTCCTGACTGGTGCAAAGAGTTGAAAGAGCAGAAAGGTTTCAATGTTGGAATCACAAAATAGCCTGTACCTAATCATCAAAAAAGGTTTGCAGCTAATGTGCAGGAACAACCAAATACTCCACTTGATTTGAATACTAATACATTTAATAAGAAGGGAAATTGGAATGATGCCATCTCTACCATTATCAAACAAGAGTTGAGTTGGCCAAGTATATGACAGCCAAAATGGTAGGAGGTTCTGAACAAGTCAATTTTGCAATTGACTTTGCAGGTATTGCTCTAAATCATAGCTTTACTTGTTTGAATTTTGTGAAATCAGGCTTGTGGATAATTGATACAGGAGCCTCTAGCCATATGTGCTTTCAACTAAATATACTTCGTAATCCCAAACCACCATCTAAATACACACCTATTTTGCTACCTGATGGAGCTCTTAAACCTGCTACACACGTAGGGGAGGCCATTTTATCACCCAATGTTGTTTTGCATGGTGTTTTACACATACCTTCTTTCCAATACAACCTATTGTTGGTTAATAAATTGAGTACTTCCTCTGACATTGTCTTCACCTTTTTTCCTTCACATTGCTTTTTACAGGACCAAAGAACTAATAAATTGGTGGCTATTGGTAGGGTTGTAGGGACTCTATATGTGTTAGACAGTGACTCATTTTCTTGTAGATCTATTGCTAAGTCTAATTCTTGTTCTCCTTGTCTTTCCTCTATTGTTTTTATCTGTAATTCTAAGCACAATCCGTGTAATTCTTCTGCTTTGTGTAATAACCAAAACAATGATCATACATGTAATCATTCTATGAGCATCAATAAAGAAACGCACATTGGCACTTGGCATAAGAGGATGGGTCATATTTCACCCATTGCAATGCAGCACTTACACTTTATTCCTAAATCTGTTGTGTTGCCGCCTTGTGATATTTGTCATTTATCAAAACAACAGAGACTACCCTTTCCCAAAAGTTCCATTCACACCAAGAACATTTTTGAACTCATCCATGTTGATATATGGGGCCCCTATAAACAACCATCAATTTCTGGAGCTCATTATTTCCTTACAATAGTGGATGATTTTAGCAGAGGAACTTGGACCTATCTTTTAACCACATAAGCACCTTACCACTTCCACCCTTTTGAAATTCATTAATATAGTATCAACTCAGTTTCAGTGCTCCATTAAAGCCTTGAGATCAGACAATGGCACTAAGTTTGTCAATCAAGACACTGGACAGTTGTTGTCTGATAAAGGCATCTTGCATCAAACCTCTTATCCATACACACCTCAACAAAACGGTGTTGTGGAGAGGAAACACAAACAATTACTCCAGATAGCTAGAGCTCTCATGTTTCAGTCCTCTTTACCACCAAAATTCTAGGGTGAAGCCATCCTCACCGCCACTTATCTTGTTAATAGGATTCATAATTCTGTAATTCAATGGAAAACTCCCTTTGAGCTTCTCTTTCATTCCGTTCCAGATTACTCCCACTTAAAAACATTTGGGTGTTTGTGTTTCGCAGTAGACACAACACCTCACAAGGATAAATTTGCTGCAAGTTCCCATAGGTGCATCATGGTAGGTTATAGTGCTGGTCAAAAGGCCTACAAGTTGTATAACTTTGTCACTCATTCCATTTTTTCTTCGAGGGATGTTCATTTTTATGAGGATTCCTTTCCATTTTCTTCCACTTCCATTGATATTGATCAGCCTCCTCCCTTGAGTTTTGATGATTCCTCCATTGATCACTCTTCTAGTTTTGTTCATTCGTCTGTCACTGCTGACACTATACAAGATCCTATTTTAGATACACTTGATCACCATCCACCTAGAAATAGTACTAGACATAGAAAACCACCAAGTTGGCTACAAGACTTTGTGTGCAACACCACGCAAACCCCTGACACCACCTTTAGTTCTTTTGTTTTGACTTTTCAAGATAACTTCACCATTTCTTCTCGTTATACACAGCCTTTATGGCTAATGTATCAAATGTGCATAAGCCTGTTTCATTTAAGGAGGCAATACAGCATAAATAATGGTTTGTGGCTATGAATCAAGAATTGGAGGCCCTTGAAAGGAATGAAACTTGGGAACTAACACCTTTACCTCATGGAAAACAAGCCATTGGCTCAAAATGGGTGTACAAAGTTAAGTATAAGCCTGATGGTACTGTTGAGAGATACAAAGCCAGGCTTGTGGCAAAAGGATTCAATCAAACACTTGGGGTTGACTATTTTGACAGCTTTTCCCCAGTTGCAAAGCCCGTTACAATACGAACATTCTTGGCTACAGCTACTGCCAAAGCTTGGCCAATTCAACAATTAGACATTAATAATGCCTTCTTGCATGGCTCTCTTGAAGAAGAGGTGTACCTTGTTCCACCCGAAGGGTATGCTAAAGCCAAACTCGGTCACGTTTGCAAACTAAAACAGTCTCTTTATGGCCTTAAATAGGCCTCTAGAAAATGGAATGTTGGATTCACTTCTAAATTGGTTCAGTTTGACTTCACTCAGTCACAACCCGATCACTGTTTCTTTTTAAAACAAATGGGTCATTCTTTCTTGGCTCTTTTGGTATATGTGGATGATGTATTAGTCACAGGTTCTAGTTTGGATGAGATTAATGACATTTACCCTCCGTTTGGTTCTAGGATTTTGGTAAGGAAAACAAGATGGAAAATTTTTTCTTTGCTTCAAATGATAGTACTTTATGCTTTCATTTTTGATCCTTTCCATTTTCCTCCCACTTTTCCTAACCAAAATCCTTGTTCCAAACATAGCCTAAGAGTTTCTTAGATGCTTATTTCACTATCAAAAATCTTGGTTTTGTCAAGTATTTTCTTGGCTTGGAAATTGCTAGATCTTGTCATGGTACCTTACTCAAAAGAAATACATTCTGCATATCCTCAAAGACATGAAGTTGAGTGATTGTAAACCTACAACCACACCATTGCCTAAGGGACACAAATTTTCTCCTGATGACAGTCCACCTTATGCCGATGTTGAGCAATACAGAAGACTTATTGGTAGGCTTCTTTACCTGAATCTCTCTAGGCCAGACCTTAGCTTTGCAGTACAACAACTTAGTTTGTTGGCTATCCTACTCAAGCTCATTGGGATGCTGTTGTTCACGTCTTGCGCTATCTCAAGGGCTCTTCTTCTGCAGGCTTATACTTTTCTTCTCACAACCAACTTAAGCTTAAAGCATGTTGTGACGCTGACTGGGAGACATGTGCCTATACCAGGAAATCTCTCACTGGTTATTGTGTATTTTTAGGTGATGCCCTCATCCCTTCGAAAACTAAGAAACAATCCACTGTTTCTAAGTCATCATGTGAGGCCGAATATAGAAGCTTAGCTGCCACTGTGTGTGAATTGCAGTGGATTTCATACCTTCTCAATGATGTCAGCTCAAGCTTGAATTTTCCATTCCTCTGTGGTGTGATAACAAAGCGGCCATCCATATCACCGAAAATCTTGTGTTTCATGAACGCACAAAACACTTGGAGATCGACTGCCACATAGTCTGAAATAAGTTCAAAGAAGGCTTTATACAATCACTCCATGTCTCCTCCATTGACCAGTTGGCAAATGTGTTCACCAAGGCTCTTGCTGGTCCTTCTTTCCACTCCTTTATTTCCTAGTTGGGCTTAGTGTTTCAACAAGCTCCAACTTGAGGCGGGGCTGTACAGTTTTCATATTTTCTGTAATTATTTAGAATTAGTTGAATAGTTAGTTAGGTGTACACAGTAGTTAGCTTACACTAGCATGTATAGTATCTTTTCTCTAGTTAGTTACTGTAGCTTTGCCAGCTACTATATATTGAAGTGCGTATCATTTTGGATACTTTAGATTAGAAATGAATAGCAATTTCCTCAATTTTTTCTCTCTCTACTCATACGTATTATAACAGTCCTCAATTCCTTGAATCTTTTTCTAATTTTATATTTAACAAAATAAGACCCTTATTTTTTTCTGTTGAATTTTTTCCTTTGCTCTCAAATATAATTTATGATTCACTAACTTTTTGACCGTGCCACATTCACATAAATTTTTTGAGTCCTTTTTGTGTGCCATTAATCTTTTTTCTTTTCCTTCCTTATGATCTGTTCCCTATTTATTTTTTAAGACAAACAAGTTGAAATCTTTTAAATTTCTATACATTCTATTTGTGACTTGTTGGCATTTTTGAGCAAAACATTGTCCGTGTTCTTCTTTTTAAAATTATAACTATCATTTCTACTTTTTTTTCAATTATTAATTCTTTTCATTTATTTGTCATATTATATACTCTTCATTTATGTATTTAAAAATTTTCTTTGTTGAAATTTTATTTTCTACACATGAAATTAAATAAACACAAGTCTTCATAGATTGTGGAAGAGAAATTTAAAGTTATTTGAGTATGATATAAATCCCTTGAAGGAATGATTTGTAAATGACATGATTATAAACTTTTCTTTTGTAGTTATTTTATGAAATTATCGATTGTTGTACCTTGAATAGATAATTGTTATTGTTGTTGTTATTTCTATTATTAAAGTTTAAGTATGAAGTTGATAATATACCCCTACAGAGGGGTATCCTTATTCCTAAAAGTTAGTTCGTAGCAATATTTTTTCAACGATACTATTTTACTTTTATTTAGTAATATATAAATTATTTAAAAATAATAATATTTATAATGTAAAAGGCATTCCTCCTGCTTTATTACAAATGTAGTTAAAGTTAACAACAAGTTTTGTATGCTAAAAATATTTTTCAAAAATTTATTCTCAAAATATGATTTAAAACTATAAAAATATATATTATGATA
The DNA here is from genome assembly GCA_026212405.1 of Petrea volubilis. Taxonomy (NCBI): domain Eukaryota; kingdom Viridiplantae; phylum Streptophyta; class Magnoliopsida; order Lamiales; family Verbenaceae; genus Petrea; species Petrea volubilis. The sequence goes on from CM047875.1 coordinate 6,187,559, forward strand.
AATTCTTTGTAGACCACTTTGTTAAAAATAAAATTATGACCTATTATTTGCTACTTATAAAAAATACTTTGTTAAAAATAAGGTTATGACCTATTATTTGTTAAAAGAATTTTTATAATGTGGAAGGAGGCAAAATTCAAAAAATTTTTAAAAAACTATATATAAATATTAATTTAATATTTTACCCCTTGAGAAAAAAAGAGGGATTGGGAGGAATTGCCACCTAGCTAGAAGTCCCTGACAATGCAAGAGATTACTGGACACGACACGGATTTTCTAGTAATTTCTACACACTTTTCCAGAACCTGCTGTGTATCATTGACGAAGTTGAATTAAAACAATTGAGAAAGCAAATCAAGAATGAAATTAAACCTCAGTCGTGTAATCTATCGCAAAATCCTGGTCAAGTTTGACTCACTTTCGAGGTTTCCTGTTCCAACAGACCACGCAAACCTTGTTATAATAGTATTTCCTTTTTCTTACTCTGTTTTAGATAATTAATTGTAAAGTCTGCTTGCTGGCAAGCAAGAATGGAGTCGAAAATTTTTATTTGGAAATTAAATAAAATTTTTATAAAGTATAATATATTTTTATAATTTAAAAGTGTAAAATTTAAAATTTTCATAATATATATATATATATATAGATATAAATTTAAAATGCGATCGTCCTTCGGCCCGACGCTGCCCTGCTGGAGGAGCCAACTTCCTTCTTATGGCTGAACTTATCCCCAAAGACACACTGAGCTGAGCAAATATGTCAGCAACGACCTGATTCATATCCAAATTCTGGGGAATTCATATTTTATTAGCAGACTAGAACCTGCCTTTAATTTCCTTATCCCACAGGATATAGTATTCAACAGGAAGAAAGCAAATTTTCATCTGCTCTCTCTTAGTTACAAAGCTGCTCTTCAAGCACGTGCACCATATATTCTCTATATATACACAAGACCTCGGTTCCGCTGAATTAGCAAATCAAGAAGCTGTGTGCCTCAATTTCATTTCTTGAATTTCAATAATCTGTTTTACACCATTATCAACTTTCTTTTGCAATGGCACAGCTACATATCGCCCTTCTTCCTATGGTGGCTCATGGTCACATGATCCCGATGTTAGACATGGCCAAACTATTCCTCTCCAGAGGTTTGACAGTAACTGTTATTGCCACTCCAGCATTTGCTGACCCCGTAAAGAGAGCTCGGGATTCGGGTTATGACATGGGCTTAAGCATCATCAAATTCCCACCACAAGGATCTTCGTTGCCCGATAATGTTGTGAGCCTTGATCAAGCAACCGATCCCGATTTAGTCCCAATGTTTGTGGAGGCCCTATATCTGCTCCAAGAACCAGTTGAGAAACTCCTCCGAGAAATGCATCCCAACTGTCTCGTTGCTGACATGTTCCTGCCGTGGACTACGGACTCTGCATCAAAATTCGGCATTCCAAGATTGGTTTTCCATGGAACCAGCTATATCTCACTATGTGCTACGGAGCACATGCATCTCTACAAGCCGTTCAAGAATGTGTCATCAGATTCCGAGCCCTTTGTCTTGCCTAATCTTCCACATCGGCTATTGTTTGTTAGGTCACAAGTGTCTGACACTCTACTACAAGAAAACAAAAATCCATTTTGGGTTGTGCAGCAGCAACTAAGGGAGTCAGAGGTGAGAAGCTACGGAGTTGTCGTCAACAGCTTCTACGAGCTTGAGTCTGATTATGCAGACCTTTACAGGAACGTTTTGGGGAGAAATGCATGGCATATAGGGCCCCTGTTCTTGTGGAACAATGAAGCCAAAGAAAACATACAAAGAGGCAAAGAAGCAGCCATAGATGAACATGAATGCTTAGCATGGCTCGATTCCAAGAGGCCTAATTCGGTTGTTTATGTGTGTTTTGGAAGCATGGCGACCTTTACTCCAGCGCAGTTACATGAAAAAGCGGTTGGGCTTGAGGCCTCGGGCCAAGATTTCATTTGGGTTGTGAGGAAAGGGAATAATAAAGAAGAAAATGAAGATTGGTTGCCTCAAGGGTTTGAGGAGAGGATGAAAGGGAAAGGGCTCATCATACGGGGATGGGCACCACAAGTGATGATTCTTAATCATCCAGCAACAGGGGCTTTTGTCACTCATTGTGGATGGAATTCGACTCTAGAAGGAATCTGTGCTGGGGTGCCTATGGTCACATGGCCCGTTTTTGCAGAGCAGTTTTTCAATGAAAAATTGGTTACAGAAGTATTGAAAACCGGAGTTTCAGTTGGCAATAAGAAGTGGCAAAGAGCGGCAAGCGAAGGTGTCCCGAGTGAGGCAGTGACCAAGGCTGTGCAGCGCATTATGGTGGGAGAAGAAGCCTCGGAAATGACAAGCCGAGCTAAGTATTATAAGGAAATGGCAAGAAAGGCCGTTGAAGAAGGTGGATTGTCTGACGCTAGTTTGAATGCTTTCATAGATGAACTAAGCAACTACCGCCCTCCAAAACAACAAGACACAAACTAGGAAATTTCAAGTTTTCTGCTAAATCTGTCACCTATTGGTTTCATGTTGCGAGTTTTCCCTTTATCAAGCTCGGGAGGTATTTCAATGTTACTCCTATTGTTAATATAAGAACAGTCTTACATGTGACAGTGTAAAGCACATATTTAGTTTTCAACACTGACTGATGTCTTCTTGATATTTTTTTCTTAATTAGCATAATTTAGACAGTTTGAAATTAAGTTAGATTTTGTTACGTCATAGTTGATACGTTGTTTAGAGGAGTAAATTTCGGCCTCGGTGGTTGAAACATGAACACTTTTCTGATTCTTGACAGATACTTGCCCTTGGTAGTTTAAGCAGAAATTGAAAGCAACATTTAGCTACGAATTATACTAATGATGTTATCCAAATTAAGTGAGGCTCTGCAGCTATCATCACTAAGCAAAAGCGATGATCCCGATCAAATGAGAGGCTAATCATCATCAATAACTATTCTGGAAAGACTTCATTTACTCATGATTGTGAAGGCAAATTCATCGGAGTAAACTCCCCTTTTTCCAACACATGCAGTGAATAAGCTATGCATTTGTCTAATTCCAGCCGCGATGAGTAAAAGATACAAACTAGATAAAGGAAAAATTGCATAAAGTCTCCTTGTGTTATGTTTTAATTGCGAAAAATCCTTTATGTTTCAAAAATAGGCATATTACCCTCTATATTTTATTTATGTTCGCACACTTACTCTGCTTGATGGTAAAAATTTTACAACGGTAAGTTTTTACTATCTTGGCCATTGTGCCCTTTTGACTTTCAATGTATGCTGTAAAGACTCATACTCGTTTTTTTAGAGAGAGAGAAAGAGCCACAAAAAAATTTAGAATTTTTGAATCTATATAATATATAAATATGTGCACACACATACCAATATACATAATTTCAGAGATACATATACATATAAATATATATATATATACACACACACACACACACACAAACAGATTTGCACACACATATATGTATACATCTGTATATATATACACACAAATAGATCTACACACGCATATGCATATATATATAGACATACATAGAGAAACACACACACACACACACACACATAAACGGCTCTGGGTAACGAGATTTAGGATCGACTGGCGGTGGCCTTGGGCTCGGCGATCGACATCCTTTGGCCTCAGGAAAGCAGCGGATTGACCTTGGGCAATACAGTAAGCACGTGTACCAATAACATCGTTAGTTTTGGACGGAATGGATTTTTTTGCAACAGAGAAATAACATAAGATTGTTTTTGCTTATATTCTAATTATTGGGGGGGGGGGGGGGGGGGGTTAGCTAATTTTCAAAAATACGGGTGGTAGTTGTGGAATTTATCCATAAATAAATGACAATAAAATAAAATAAACTTTTCAATCTTTTTCACAAAAAACAAATAAATAAATTAATAAAAATGAGCCATAATCCATCGATTTCTACAGCTTTGTTTGGTTGGCATGTTGCATTCCAATACCATGCCTTTTTTGGTGAATAAAAAGGTTCAGCGACCCGATGTGGCTTTTTTTATTGTGGGAATTAATTTTCACAAAATGTCTCTTTTACCAAAATTTATTGAAGTTAAATTTAACTTGATTATCGCAATTCTACCAATAAATTAGTGAATTAAACGCTATCAGACCAAGTATTATAGATTATTCACTGTGAACCTATAATACTCCAAATAATTGATAAGTTTTACATTCTAAGCAAAGGAATATGGAAATTCAAGATAGATGCAGTAAAAATTTAATCATTAGACCACCGTATTGATTGTATTGTACTACTACGTAGAGAGCAAATCACAAAAGCTAATTTTGAGATCCTAAAACTGCCTGTCGCATCTCCCTCTGAAGTCTCGTTTTTCTTTCTGACATAACATTTCACATAACGAGGATGACTATATTCCTATATGGAACTTGGATGACTTACATAAACTAAACCAAAATTATACTCTCTCTTCATTTCTTTGAGGGAACTACTCATTGATTACTTCACGTCTCTTAAACAAACAATGAAGAATATATTATCTTTATTTTCCAAGTCCAATTCCATTTGTTTTGTCTTTTGCCTGTTAATTGAATTAATTGTGCGCTTCTCATTATGATATATAGTACAATATCATGAAAATTAAAAAAAAAAAAGAAAAATTAGACTATATTTTATGTTTATTGTTAAATTTCATGGCAGAGATGAAGTAGCTCGAAGAGGAAGAAAACTGATTAGGGAAAGCATTTTCATTCTTAACCGTAAAACTGAAAAATTAGTTACAGAAATGGTTATTTATACACCTGAGGAAGAAACGCATTTTAGCTAACAAAAACGTAAAACTAAGAGGACTAACTAAAAAACATAAAGTAAAGAACGCACGTTTTAACTAAAACTATTTACAAAAGCACCAAAATAAATTACACCAACACCCACTCCGCAAGTTGGACTTTGGTGGAGGAAGACAAAGCCCAACTTGGCAAGCATGGTAGAGAATTGAGGATTAGGCAAGTTTTTTGTGAAGAAATCAGCAAGTTGATTGCGAGAAATCACGTGAGATGGTCGTACGAAACCATCCTTGAATTGGTTACGCACGATGTGGCAGCCGATCTCTATATGTTTCGTGCGCTCATGAAAGACCGGGTTTTCAGTGATATGAAGGGCTGCCTGATTATCTCACCATAAACGAATAGGGACTGGAACAGATACTTGGAAATCATGAAGAACAAAGGAGATCCATTGAAGTTCACAAACTGTAGCAGTAAGACTACGATATTCTGCTTTACATGAGGAGCGAGACACAGTTGTCTGCTTCTTTGTTTTCCAGGAAATGAGCGCCCCACCAAGGAAGATGCAATATCCAGTAGTAGACTTATGTGTGAGGGGGCAGGTAGCCCAGTCGGCATCAGCATAAGCTTCCAATGTAAGGGAGTTTTGAGCTAGAAAGAAAAGACCACCATCAATGCAACCCTTGAGATATCGAAGAACATGTGTTGCGGCATCCCAGTGGGCATTAGTGGGCCGGTTAATAAACTGACTGAGTTGTTGAACGACAAAAGATAAGTCTAGTCTGGAAAGGTTAAGATACAACAGTCTTCCTATCAACTGTCTGTATTGATCAGGCTGACCAAAAAGTGGACTATCATCATCCCCAAACTTTACACCCCGTGGAAGCGGGGTGGCAACTCGTATGGCATCAAGATAACCCGTATCACGTAAAATATCCATAATATATTTGCGTTGAGTAAGCAAGGTCCCTTGAGCACCCCGAGCAATCTCAAGACCAAGAAAATACCGAGCTAATCCAAGGTCTTTGTTAGAATAATTATAGGTTATTTGTTTAATAATTCCTTAAATCATGTATTGTATATTAGGAAGGTTAAAGCTCCTTCCATGTATAGATTGCAGCTAATCTCTATATAATGAGATTAGCGTATGATTTATGTGATATAGAAAATTTATTCCACTCTAAAACTCTTCTCCTTTCACATGGTATCAGAGCGGGTCTCGTTTTTAAATTAAAAAAAAAATAATAAAATTGAGGGGGAAGACAAACCCTAACCTCGTGTCGGCCGCCGTCACCTCCGCCGACACCCCAAAACCCTAAATCATGTCGGCCGCCGTCACCTCCATCCCAAAACCCTAAATCGCACAGAAGCTTTTCTCAGCCCATCTGCGCTCCTTGCACCCTCATCCTCCCGGCTTTCGTCGCTGACCGCCGCCACCCGTCGCACCGTCTCATACGCGGGCGACCCTCTCTGTTTCAGCCGTCCGCGCTCCTTGCGCCCTCTTTCTTCCAGCGTTCGTCGCTGGCTCCCTGCGTCGCACCGTCTCAAGAAGCGGGCGACCCCTCCTCCGGCACCTCTACCTTCCTTTTGTTGCTCGCACACCGGTGAGACCCCTTTCATCTCGGACACAGTCCGCTTGATTTCTTTTCTCTCGTGCTCTGCTCTTATCTCTTGACCAGCTCTCTTTCCTTTTCTTTTTCTCTCCCTTATATATATATATTATATATATTACCTTTATTTAAAAAAAAAAAAAAAACTGATGGCATCATCTCTTGAACCCAAAACCCCCATGGGAACTACTATCAAGTTGAACGGGCGAAACTATCTCCTTTGGGCCCAATCTTTTAAGTTATTTCTTGGGTCTAATGACAAGTTAGACCACATTCTCTCGGATCCTCCGGTACCAAGTGATGCCAAGTTCAAAGAATGGAAGAAGGATGAATATGCTGTTATGGCTTGGTTACTCAATAGTATGGAAGAGTCAGTTGCCTCCAATCTGATGTTCTTGACCTCAGCAAAAGAAATGTGGGATACCGTCCACAATATGTATGCTAATGAGAACAACGTGTCTCGTGTTTTTGAACTATATGAGCGGGTTTTCTCGTTGAAACAGGACAATCGAAATGTAGCTGAATATTATTCTCTCGTCAAAGGCATTCATGACGAGATTCTTCTATATCACCCGCTGCAGTGTGATCTAGAAACACGCAAAACTCAATGGGAAGAATTTTGGGTAGCTAAGTTCTTGTCCGGCTTGGATAGCTCTCTCCAACCTGCTCGGGATCAAATCTTGGCTAGTGATAAGGTTCCGACCTTACCCACTGCCTTCTCTCGAGTTTTACGTGTATCTACAGGGACCTCAAGCACAAATACTCCTTCTGTTGAGGCCTCCGCCTCAGTTGTTCGTGGTCGTGGCCGAAGTAATTCACGAGGTGTCACTTCAAGTGCTGGACGCGGTCGTGGCGGCTGTGGAAAATTTCCCCCTTGTACTCATTGTGGTCGTACAAATCATGCCTCCGATCACTGTTGGCAGAAATTTGGTAAGCCAGAGTGGGCCAATGCCATTCCTCATGAGACTCCCACCTCTCAGCCAAACTCAGATCAGGTCCTCATCAGTCATGAAGAATATGAGAAGCTTGTGCAGACTCCTTTAGCTCCCTCCACTGCCTCTCCAGTTTCCCATGCTACAGGCGCCTTCACGGCGTCTCAGGGTGAGTCCTGGTTATTAGATTCCGGTGCTTCCACCCACATCACCGGTATTAAGTCTCATTTTTCTTTATTATCTTTGTTACCATCTCTCAATCCAGTGCGCTTAGCCGATGGCTCTTACTCCCCAGTATCAGGTTCAGGTGTTGTTACACCTACTACTGCTATTACTCTAAAAAATGTCTTGTTTGCTCCACGGTTTCCTATTAGTCTATTATCAATTAGCCAACTCACTAAATCTCACAATTGCTCAGTAACGTTTTTTCCATCCCATTGTGTCTTTCAGGATCTACACACGGGGAAGACGATTGGTGGCGGTCGTGAGCGCGGTGGTCTTTACTACTTACACGCCGTGGAAACACCTGTTGATGCTCGGGCTCTCTCTGCTTCGGTTACACCTTTTCAATGGCATTGTCGGTTAGGTCACCCCCCCTGTCTACCTTAAGACGTTTGTTACCTATTGAGTCTGTTCGTTTCAATTGTGAGTCGTGTGAGTTAGGAAAGCATCACCGTGCTTCCTTTCCACCCCGTGTCGAAAAGCGTCGTTCCTGTCCTTTTGAATTAGTTCATTCTGATGTTTGGGGTCCTTGTCGAGTCGAGTCTGTTGGGGGGTTTCGGTATTTTATCTGTTTTGTGGATGATTACTCTAGATTGACTTGGGTCTACTTGTTAAAGATCGGTCCGAAGTTCCTACTGTAATCCAATCCTTTCATAATGAAATAAAGACTCAATTTTCTGTTCCTATTCGAATCCTTCGTACAGACAATGCTTTGGAATATGTTCAAAAACAAGTGTCTATCTTTTGTACCGACCATGGAATTATTCATCAAACTACTTGTCCCCACACGTCTCAGCAAAATGGTGTAGCCGAACACAAACATTGACACCTCTTGGATGTTGCGCGTACCATTTTGACTCAGATGAATGTACCTAAAACCTTTTGGGGGGATGCTGTCCTTACAGCCTGCTATCTTATCAACCGGTTACCCTCGAGTGTTCTCCATGGGGGTATTCCGCATTCGACACTTTATCCTGATCGTCCTTTGTTTCATGTCACTCCCCGGGTTTTTGGGTGTGTTTGCTTTGTCCACATATCTTCATCGGGTCTTGACAAACTTTCACCCCGATCTGTTAAGTGTCTTTTTCTGGGGTATTCTCGTACACAAAAAGAGTATCGTTGTTATGATCCCCTCTCTCGTCGGTCCTATATCTCTGCTAATGTCACATTCTTTGAGTCAACACCTTACTACTCTACTGGTGGCACCTCCTCTTCTTCAGTCCCTTTGCCTATCCCTTCTCCTTTGTCTTCTACTGCTCCTCATCTGCAGGTGTACTCACGGCGACAGCCACTACGGACCTCTATGCTTCCGGCTCCTACTGATACGCCTTCCTCTACGGTAGATCCAACCTCCTCCGAACCTGTTTCTTCAGATTCCGATTTACCCATCGCCTTACGCAAAGGTAAACATTCTTGTACCGCTCACCCCCTCACTAACTATATGTCCTTTGATAATCTTAGTCCCTCGTATCGTAGTTTTGTTTTTTCTCTTTCTACAGAACCAATCCCTTCTACTCACCATGAGGCACTTCAACATCCTAAGTGGAAACAGGCAATGGACGCGGAGATGTCTGCTCTTATTGATCAGGGAACTTGGGACCTGGTCACCCCCCCCCCCCTCAAATGCTGATGTGGTTGGCTGTCGATGGGTATTCACCCTCAAGTACTGTGCTGATGGCACTATCGACCGATACAAGGCCCGCCTAATCGCTAAAGGCTTCACCCAGACTTATGGCGTAGACTACCTTGAGACATTTTCCCCCGTTGCTCGCCTTAACTCCATTCGCGTGTTGTTTTCTTTGGCCGTGAATCAAGATTGGCCTATGTTTCAGATGGATATCAAAAATGCCTTCCTCTATGGCGACTTGGAAGAAACGGTCTTTATGGAGCAACCTCCAGGGTATGTTGCTCAGGGGGAGAAGAAAGCTATGGTATGTCGACTAAAGAAGGCAATTTATGGGTTGAAACAGAGTCCTCGTGCCTGGTTTGACAAATTCAGTCGGGTTTTAAGTGATTTTGGGTTCTGCAGGTGTCAGGCAGATCACTCCGTCTTTGTGAAACGCAGCACCTCAGGTGTCGTTATCCTAATTGTGTATGTGGATGATATCCTCGTATCTGGCAGTGATGTTGAAGGAATCGAAGTCACTAAGGCGTACTTAAAACAACAATTTGTTACTAACGACTTGGGTCCTCCTCGATACTTTCTAGGAATTGAAATCGCTCGTAGTAGGCATAGAGTTTCGTTGTCTCAGAGGAAGTATGCCCTTGACTTACTACAAGAAACTGGCTTGCTGGGGACCAAACCAGTTAACACTCCTATAGACTTAAATCCGGATTTTTGGGACGAGGATGATACATACTTAGAAGACAAAGCAAAGTACAGAAGGCTCGTGGGAAAGCTGATCTATCTGACTGTAACTAGACCAGACATATCATTTGCAGTTGGAGTATTAGTCAGTTTATGGACAAACCCCGACCTATCCATCTAGATGCTGCCATGAGGATTTTAAAATACATAAAAGCCTCTCCTGGAAAAGGTCTACTCTTCAAGAAACATGGACATTTGAAGATTGAGGCCTATTCAGATCCAGACTATGCTGGGTCAAAGGGAGATAGAAGATCGACTTCTGGCTACTGCACGTATGTAGGAGGAAATCTGGTGACTTGGCGGAGTAAAAGCAGACAACAGTAGCTCGGTCTAGTGCAGAAGCTGAATATCGTGCTATGGCGCATACCACGAGTGAAATGTTGTGGCTCAAAAGCTTACTAGGAGAATTGGGGTTCGATTATAATGAACCGTTACCTATGCACTGTGACAATCAGGCAGCTATTCATATTGCCAATAACCCAGTTTTTCATGAAAGAACGAAGCATATTGAGGTCGACTGTCATTTCATTCGAAATGCTATGACGAATCACATCATCAGTACTCCATTTACTCCGTCCTCGGAACAGATTGCCGATGTATTTACTAAAGCTTTGGGGGGGAATAAATTTCAAACTCTTTGTAACAAGCTGGGCATGATTGATATATATGCTCCAGCTTGAGGGGGAGTGTTAGAATAGTATAGGTTATTTGTTTAATAATTCCTTAAATCATGTATTGTATATTAGGAAGGTTAAAGCTCTTTCCATGTATAGATTGCAGCTAATCTCTATATAATGAGATTAGCGTATGATTTATGTGATATAGAAACTTATTCCACTCTAAAACTCTTCTCCTTTCACAGTCTTTAATGGTGAAGGCTTGGTGTAGATAGTCCTTCATAGCTTAAGATCTCATCTTCACTAGAGCCCGAAATCAATACATCATCCACATAGACAAGCAAGCACAAAATAGAAGAGGAACTTTGTTTAATGAATAAGCAATAGTCATTAGGAGACTGATGAAACCCGTAGTCCAGTAACTTAGAAGTGAATTCTTGGTTCCATTGTCTAGATGCCTGCTTAAGACCGTAGAGTGACCTTTTAAGCCGACATACCTCCCCTTGCTTGGCTTTGGTATAACCTTCAGGTGGAGAAAGGTAAACTTCTTCATCTAGATGACCATAAAGGAATGCATTGTTGATATCAAGTTGATACAATGGCCATGAATAAGTAGTAGCCAAGGCAAGAAATATGCGCACAGTCACCAACTTAGCTACAGGTGAGACTCTCAAAAAAATCATCCTAAGGGTTTGGTTGTTACCCCTTTGCAACCAAACGACCTTGGTATCTCTCCACTGTTCCAATCAGGGTTAAACTTTACTTTGTATACCCACTTCGAACCAATGGGACGTTTTCCAGGTGGTAAGGGAGTAAGCTCCCAAGTATCATTAGCTTCAAGTGCCTCGAGTTCTCTATTCATTGCATGTACCCATTTTGGCTGTTTACTGCCTGCCTAAAGGGGGACAGGCTCAGGGGCAATTGTACGTGTGCCATATTGCCTTGGTAAGAGGAAGATAACTGAAATGAACTAGTGTCAAGGAGAACAGACTCAGATGTATTGGGAAGGCTATTACAGTGATAATCATTTAACCAAGATGAGGTTTCTTGTGTCTAGCAGAGACCCTAACACTTGGGAGTCCAGGGGCTATTATCTTGAGTACTGGAGGATGAGAGGGTTTCATTATGGACTGCACTAGGTGAATTTGGATTTGAAAGAGCAGGAAGAGAGGGAGACTCTACAGGAACGGGTAAGGATGGTGGAGAATCAATGGGTTGTGTGACTTTTATAAGGAAAAATATGCTCATAGAATTCAACATCTCTTGAGAAAAAAACACAATTGTGTATCAAGATCATAGAGTTTGTAGGCCTTTTTGCCCCACACCATAACCAATGAAAATACATTTAAAAAGATCGAGGGGCAAAACTTATCCTTATGAGGAGCAGTGGGCAGCAGCATAAACACAGGCAACCAAATGACTTCATATTGCTGTAAAGGGTTGGTTTGTGAAACAAGAGTTCAAAAGGTGTTTTCCAGTTTAATGTGAGGGTAGGCAACCTATTTTATAATGTAAGTGGCTTGTAAGAATGGCATCTCCCAGAAATGAGAAGGAAGATTGGATTGAAACATGGAGAAGCTCTTGCTACTTGGAGAAGATGTATATTGTTTCCTTTCGACCACACCATTTTGTTGAGGGTGTGTACGGGTCAGGATTTCTGATGGATAATGCCACGGTTGGATAAGATATTTACACACTCTGAGCTAAGGAACTCTAGCAACATTATCAGTTCTAACTACTTTAACCTTGGCATCAAACTTGTATGAATCATGAGGAGGAACTGGTTTACTGTAGTTGCAGTGAAGGTGTGTTATGAGGTAACAAAAAGGTCCAAGTGCACCTAGTAAAGTCATCTACAATGGTGAGGAAGTAATGAGCCTGGATAAGGAAGCTTTCTTATACGGAGCCCCATAGATCCATGGGGCTCAACTCAAATGCATGGACGTTTGAATGGAACTAGTGGGACAAGTTGATCGATGTTGTTTGGAGAAATGACACACATCACATTGAATAGGTGAACTAATATTAAACTTGGGAAGAAAATGTAAATGCTGCATTGTATGTAAAGATGTGTGGCCCAATCTTGGTGCCAAGTTTCAAAGTCAATCACTGTATTGAGTTTTACATGCTCATCAGAAGGTAGATTACAATTTTGGTCTAGTTAGATAGAGAAATTATTCGAACACAATTAGGTATTTGGCTAGAAAACTGATTGGACATGACAAGAATGAACCCTCATCTAGAATATACAGTGAGCCAAGACTTTACCAGTTGCTATCACTTGTTTAGTCCCCTGGTCCTGCAAGATGCAGTGAGAGGAAGAAAAGTGGACAACAAAATTAGAGAAAGTTGTGAGCTGACTAACGGACAACAAGTTGTATTTTAAAAGTCAGGTATATAAAGGACCATCATGTAGCACAAAATTTTTATCTAGGGAGACCTGTCCAATGAATTTGACAGGTTTAGAAGTTCCATCTGGCAACAAAAAACAGAAAATGTGATTGGTGAGGGGAACAGTTCGTAAAAGATGATCAAGGTTAGTGCATATATGTTTAGATGGCACCCGTATCAATTATCCAAGTGCCTAATCTTCCTTGACTTGAGGAATAAAACTATGCACCAGAAAGGTTACCTGCATACTCCACATCAAAGTTGACATGTTCACTAGTGCTTATTTCATGTATTTAGCCACTTCTTGCTGATGATATTAGTGATGGAATCATTCCAGTCCAACTTGTCTGAGACTTGTTTAATTGCAGCTCAAGTGGTGTCTCAGGTCCTTCTCACCAGGTTTGCATTAAACCTCTTCACATTGCCAACAGGTTTGTGACCAAAACTGAAGGCTTCCCTTCCTTAAGCTGTTTATTACCAATCAGTATTCCATGCAGCTTGAAAAAGGTATCCTTTAGTATGCCCTGGAGCATGACAATACTCGCACAACCTTCCCTCCTTTTGCCTATAATTTCCTTTTCCTTATGAATGAATTTTACCAGAAAAACTCTTGGCCAAAGAGCACTATTTTCTGATACATCATGAATGAGATCTGAACTTCCCTTTGTGTCTCCACAAGTTGAATCATAGCATAAGCCTTGCTTACAGTCGGTAACACGGATCATAACAAGTATTTGATTTCTAATAGCATCATAACTGTTATTTAAACCCCTCAGGAACTGGCATCAGCATATCTGATGAATGAGGTACCTTCAATAAAACGATGTACATCACAATCAACATCACAATTGATTTGAGGCACAGAGTAAAAACAGCTTAATTCGTCCCACAAGGACTTAAGTTTGTTACAGTATGCCGCCAAATTCATATGCCTTGAGTAATTGAGTTGAGATCTCTCTTGATCTGATAGAGCAGAGGACCATTGCACTGTCCGTACCTCTGCTCTAGATCCAACCATAACTCCCTAGTCGTATCAGCATACAAAAAGCTTTGCACTATGTCCTTACATGGAGAATTCAGAATCCACGAGATAACCATGCTATTCACACGTCTCCACTGCCTAAATTCAGGAGCATCAGACTTCGGGGTCACAATGACCACTATGAACCCTAACTTCAATTTTGCCCAAGAGCAATCTTCACTGATCTACCTCCAGGTCAGAAAATTCTTTCCATCATCATCACAGTAACAAAGAGTCATACTTGGATGATCGGAGTGTGAAATTGCCAGAGATTCCCCCATACGTCGTTAGTGTTGTCAAGGATTCCCAACACCTAGATCGTAGTATATTGAAAACCAGCGCAGTATAACAACCAAGTAATTTTTTTGAAGATTGATATCAGAGAACGATTATGGTTATCAGGAAGTAGAGGTAACAGGATTTGCAGTGACGAATCAAAACTCACTGCTTGATATGATGTTAAATTTTCATGGCAGAGATGAAGTAGCTCGAAGAGGAAGAAAACTGATTTGGGAAAGCATTTTCATTCTTAACCGTATAAAACTGAAAAATTAGTTACAGAAAACTGTTATTTATACACCTGAGGAAGAAACGCATTTAACTAACAAAAACGTAAAACTAAGAGGACTAACTAAAAAACATAAGCAAAAGAAGCACGCTTTAACTAAACTATTTACAAAAGCACCAAAATAAATTACACCAACATTTAGTTGCAAATTGAAATCGAATTATACTCGTTATGCTAATAATTATGAATAGTGTTTCATGTCAATCAATTAATTAATGTAGAGAGAAAGTTTATTTATTTAACTGATCGTAAGTCTCATTATGCAAAATATATATATATTATATATTATTCTTGTTAAAATGAAATAAATAATTATACTAATTGAAAATAAGAACATAGAAAATGAAAAATGCAGGCAATCAAGGCCTCAGCCCCACTTTCTTGTCATGGCAATAAATTGACCTGCATTATGTGGAAACACGTGTTTTCCATTGAAAAAACCAAGATTGTTTACATTTTGTTTACACATTATGTGTCTTGGGCTCTGTAGCAGACAATATGCAACAAATTATATGTATCATCTACCCTACAATCATGCATGCAAAAGCCCACATGAACAGATATTACACAACACAAACAGAAAAAATCTGAAATAATTTCAATTGAAAATGGGTATCAATATAGGGCACCTCAAAAAGTCAGACATATCAAGTAAATCAATTACATTCACGATCAATTTACCATTATAAAAAAAGAAGAAAAAATCCTGCGATTAAACTGAAAATAAATCCATCACAAGACTGATTCCTATGAAACTTCTGCATCTATGTTGAGTTTGATCCCGATCATCTACACCGTCACTATGATATCCCCACATCCTCCCACAGTAGCGATTGGAAGGAGAATTGGGTTATGTGAGGAGTGTGGAAGCCTTAGAATGTGCGGATAAGGTCGAGTCAGGCCAAGAGTGTGTCCTTGGTGGAGAGAATGAGATCGACCATAACCACAGCTGGGTTGACCAGAGGAGGCCTTTTGCCAAGGCCCAAAGCCAAGAGTTGATGCGTTGGGCTGTGCGTGCTCGGGCACCTATCAAGTACCCTCATAACTCGATTATAATGGGTTATAGATGTTCTTTTGTAGATACCGACTTGCTGAAACATGTCAAGAGCTAACTAAGTCTCATCAATGTTGGCTGATGGTGAATGCCCAGAGAAAGAAACAGCACGACCAACTCAAGCGGCACCGGCAGCCGAACAGGGCCAGAGAAGTTGTAGGAGTCTCGCACTCCCCGACCCCTACAATGGTCTAAACCCACTAAGGGGTGAGGGCAAGCCATAGCTGAAGGTTCCTCTCAACCCTAGAGAGGACCAAAGGAGCCAAGATGCTCCCCTGTTTGGGTGGTTTACTCCTGTGATGAATTCGAGAGCTTAATCCTGAGCAAGCTCACAAACGCAAGGAGTTGCGCATCGTCGAGGGTAAAGGGCAAAGGTAAGATGGCGAGGAGCCACCAAAGAAAAGGAAGAGCCCCAAGGTGACGGGGCTCTAAGGCTAAATGAAATAGAGGTATTAGAACCGTCCCGCCAGCTCCCAAAGTCCCTGATCGGCTCAGTAGTAAGTCGGAGGCCAAACCCTTGAAATTCCCTCGACCTTCAGAGCCCAGATTTGGGGAGGTGAGCGGCGAAAGGGATTCGGTACTTACCAGGGACAACTCGGAGCTCATTCAAAATCTGGCATATACTCCCAGTTTCCGCTCAACATGAATACCTGGCACGGATGACAGACAACCAATTCAAGCAAATTTTCATGTCATGGTGTATGAGGTTGTTTGGGATAAGCTTTTCCTCAAACCATATACCCATACTAATGGAGCGAATTTGCCAGGATTAAACCAAATTATCTTCCAAGCGATGAAGTAAGTGGTCATTTACAAAAATGAGGCCAGCAAGCTTGAGCGTGACCTAGCCGAATATCCCAAGACGGTAACTGACTCCAGGACGACGTCTACCGACTAACTACCAAGATCAAGAAAAACTCCAAGGATCTTGACGGCTATGCAAAAAGGGTCGAAGAGCTTCTGAAAAAGTTGGCCCATCGTCGAGAGACAAACAAGAAGCTTAAGGAGTAGCAGCGGGCCCTGGAAATGGAGAATAAAAACTCGAGCTAGCCTCGGTCGCTGAGAAGGCGAAGAGGCTTGCACTCATCAAGAGTTCGTCCACGATCGAGAAGGAGAAAATATGCCGTTTCATCGATGGCCTTGTGTTCGAGCATGTATGCCTCCGGAAGGGTTGCAGGGACTTAACTGACGGGTTCGAGAAGGCCATTCAGTAGGCCATCAACACTTATGGGTTTAAGGATAATTCAACCTAGAGTTCTCAACATCAAGAAGATGAATTCCTAAAAGACTACCCTGCGGTTGAAGAGGGTGGCCCTAACAGCCTTGAGCAAGATGAGTTTGCATGGGTTATCCCAGTCGTGGAGGCGTAAATCCATCAAGCAGAGGGTCAGGAGGCTAGGCAAGCTCAAGATGCCCCCCAACTCGAGGTTGTCAGAATCCAAGTTTGGGATCCTATCATCGAAGTGGAGCTTGGCACTGAAAACAATCATAGGCCAACATACATTAGTGCTTATTAAGTTCTAAAAACAAGAGGCCATGGTTAGTTTAGGAAAATAGTATAAAGATTGTTCGCATGGAATTATGATGATATAGTTGTACTCAACAAGGACTTGGGTAGGGATGGCAGAATCGGGTCTGGTAAGGATTTGGACAAACCCGAGACCCAACCCGCAAGAATTGTTCTGGACCACGGAGCCGTTCTAGATCCGACGGGTACCAAACCCGTAACGGAACCGAGCTTGGCCAGTTAAACCTATTGAACCTGTCGGGTTCTAAGCAAAAACATTTGAGCATCTAATCAATTTACGGTCTTTCCTAAATCTCCTACCTTCAGAAACTATAAGAAAAACTCAAGTATTTATCACTATCAAGAAAGAGGGAAAAGGGGATAAAAGCAAAGGCTGATAGTAAATCTAATAACAGAACCAAAATTTTCCTTCAATCAAGACCACTTCAACGTTTCAGCTCTAGTGGTTTCCAATATTAGACAAATATAACAAATATTACATATTATTCCTAGTAAATTATACATACAAGGTTCAATGTCTGTATTACTTGCAATAATTTCGTAATATTGCAATAGTTTATGAAATAGGGGCTACGGTTGCTGCTACCTTGGTGGGAGGTAGCGGGCGCGGCGGCTGCAGTTGGTGGGCGGCGATGGTGGGTGAACAAAAAAGTGAAACCCTGGGTCAAGGAACAAAGATGAGGGGGGAAAAGAGTAAAAAAGATCTGAATTCTGATGAATCAGAACTTAGAAAAAACTAAAAAACAAAATTTAAATATATTTAATATTTGTATATTATAAATATATTATATTATATAGATATAAAAAAATTAAATATATATATACGAGTCGGGTTCGAGTCGAGTTCACTTGGACTCGAGATCCAACCGAACCCACATGGTCTGAATTTCCAAATCCATGACCCAATTTGAGACTCGATCATCGGGTCTTAAACCCGCCCCAAGCGCGTCGAGTCCGAGTTAGGGGACCCACCAAAGCCGGATCCATTGCCATCCCTAAACTTGGGGAACATCATGTGCCTATTTTGCTAGGATTTAAGCTACGAGAATAGCCTTTTCGACAAATGTCTAGAGAAGTCTATGTTCTAATTAAAAAGGAAATCCAAAGATTGCTTAAGGTAAACTTCATCGAAGTGGCTAGATACCCTGAAGTAGGTGGCTACCGTAGTTCCAATCATCAAAAGAATGGTAAACTTAAAATCTGCATAGGTTTAGGGATTTAAACTGGCGTCACCTAAAGATGAATACATGATGCCAATGGCTGACATTATGATTAAGTTCGTAGTAGGACATTGAATTCTTAACTCTGGGTTGACGCCAATGCAGGTTACAATCAAATTTTTGTGACCGAAGAAAATATCCCGAAACTAACGTTTCATTAACGTCCGGGGGGCATGAGTACCTTCCAATGAAGGTTATGCCCGTTTGGTCTTAAAACGCCAGGGGACAATATATCAAAGAGCTATGAATTGTATTTCCATGACTACGTGAATGATTTCGTCAGATCTACATCAATAATCACATCATTAAGTCTAAAGTTTATACTCAGCATTTAAGCATCTGACTAATGCCTTTGAGAGAATGAGAAAGTTCCAGATGAAGTTAAACCCTCTGAAATGTGTATTCAGATTAGTTGCAGCCCACTTTCTTGGGTTTTTAGTATATAAGAAGGGTATCGAAGTGGAATCCAACAATGCGAAGGCCATCCTAGCTGCCCAACCACTTCGAACCAAGAGGCAACTTTAGTAATTTCTTAGAAAGGTAAACTATTTAAGGAGATTTATTTCGAATCTTGTAGTTAAGACTAGACTTTTCTTACATTTGCTTAAAATGAAAGACCATGATCAATTTGTATGATCTAAAGAACATGAGCTGGCATTTGAAATGACCAAGGAAGCCTTGACTTTCCCTCCTGTATGATGTCGCCACAAAAAGGAGAGCCATTTAAGCTATACATTTCGGCAGCTAATGAGACAATTGGGCCTTCTTAGTCCAAGACGATGGAAATGGCTTTGAAAGAGCTGCATATTACTTAAGTAGACACTTGTATGATACAGAGCAAAGGTACCTCCCTATCGAAAAGCTATGTTTGACACTTTACTTTGCATGTATTAAGCTTCGGTATTATCAATGTTCTGAAAACCAGACCGGACATAGAAACCGGCCGTCTTACTGGTACTGGTTCGATCGGTTCGACGGTTCGATCCGGTGTGACGTCAAATTAATTATAAAATATATTTAATTATATATAAATATGATGTTGTAAATATTAATGAAAAATACAAAAAGAGTGCAATTAACTTATAAAAAATATAAAAAAAAATTCTAACTTTTTGTAACCCTTTTAAATCATACTAAAAAAATCTAACAATGATCTGCTGCACATTCGAATTTTTGAATCTTTTTGTGATGAACTTCATGAAAGAGAGATTTCAAATCCTTGCATTACTTATAATACTTAATTTGGATCAAGCATTAGATAGTTACTTATAACAACTTGGCCCCTTAACCATGCATGGCAAATGCAACACTTACCCACTGTAAAAATACTAAAATTCACACACCAGTTGTTGATGCCAAAGTAGACAAAAATTCAACACAATCTAGTACATACAATTAATTACGTGAGTGCATAGACAAATATACTTAATTTGGTAAAAATCTAGTACATACAATTAATTACGTGAGTGCAATATACAAATAATACTTAATTAATTGAGCATGTAAGACCTAATATTAATGTATAAAAATCTGAAAATTAGTGAATCAATGAATATTTCACCAAGTAAATCGAGTTTTCTTAGGAGATAATAAGAACCAAGTAGTGTTAGTTGTAAAAAGTCCCAACTCCCAAAATTTACAGCAGAAAACAGGGGATGAAACAAAAAAAAACAGCAAAGATTTCGAAAAACTTACCAAGGCTACACTTTTCAATCTTCTCTTCTTTGATGGTTGTAACTTGCTATTGTCGAAAATAGAAAGGAAAAAAAAAAGGGGGAATTTGTGTTGTTTTTTTTTTGGAGAAGAAAAGGAGATGAAACGGAGGGGGAAAACAAGGATGAAAGAAAACTAAGGGTGCTGCTGTGTTTGGTAGACAAAAACCCTAACTAAACCAAGTAATTTTTTTTTT